>CATNWA010002044.1:0-25164 GCA_951230385.1 Staurois parvus
TACATTATATTTTTATTCTACCTTTTTTTTCTACAAACTATTGGTTCTATGAAACCCTTGATGTTTATTTATTGCATTTTGTTGACCCCCCGACCCCCTCCCCCCTGCCCGGACACCCCCAACCCCATCGGGGGGGGCCTTTTTTTTCAGTCTGGGGGCATAAATGGGAACACAATCTCAGTTGTCAGTCTGAGAAGAAGGCTTGTCCTTCAAAACGCGTAGCTTACTGAGTGGCTTCCCCCATGAGGGATTCGCTTTTGCCTTCCCCTCAAAAGTCCCTTGAGAATTTACATCCGTTTTATTCGCTGTTTGTGAGTACCATTCTTTTATTTAAAAATTTTTTGGTTATGGGTAATCCCAAAAGGGGGTGCGCTTTTTTTTGTTGTTCTTCCTCACATTTCGTTTGGGCTTCCCAGCCTTGGTGTGGAGTGCACCCCTTGTCTATTTCGGGGGTTTCCCTTCCTTTTTTGGATTTTTGTTCCTCACTCCCCCCGGTCGGGGTCCTGGAGCGCAGGGAACGCATTTTGTTCAGCTTCCTTCTCCCAGGACGATATTTAATAGTAAATTTAAAGTCAGCTAGTTCCCCCCCACGTGCCCCTGTAGCATTAAATTTTTGCTGTATGAGGAATGGGTTTAGGGGATTGTTGCATATAACAAAAATGATGGACAGAAAAATGGGAAATTCCGGAATCTACACATTTTGCCCACTTTTTTGCTAGAAACTCAGCCCCCCTGAATGCGGGGTTTTTTTTTCTCAGCAGGTGTAGAGTTTGGGACCCAAAAGCAATCCCCTTTAGTTTCTCCTTTGTTTTGGGGTATAATACGGCCCTAGCCTTCTTGTGAGGCACACAGGAAGAAAAAAGGGGTTTTGGGAATAACGGGAACCCCATAACACTTCAAAGCTGTTCAGTACTAGCTGATGAGGGTCATCCGGGCTTAGATGAATAGGAAGTTCCCTTTGATTTGGGAGGGTTTCCCCCTCTTCTTTGTTGGTTATCTGGGTTGAGGTGTGTGGTAGGTGTCAAACTGCTGACAATAGTCATAGAGAGGGTGGCCTACTTTGGGAGTTTTTGGAACGGCCCTCTCGAGGCGATAGTAGGAAATAAATCCTAATAGTTTCCTTGAGTTCTGCGACAGTCTTTGTGGTTGTTTCTTAAAGGCAAAAGAACAGGTGCCGTGTCAGGCCGGGGGTCATAGAGTGGCCTTCTTTTGACACACATCTTGCCAAGGACATTTACTTTATTTTTGTGAAAAAGGTTTCACACTTTCCTGGCTGTTAACTTGATTCACGTGTTGTTGGTAAAGTTGGTAGTACTGATGCCAGGACAAGCGTCCACATAGCCTCTGGACTGATTTCTACTATGGGACAGGTTGGGTCATATAAGTATGGCAGGGCAAAATCTCAATCTCTCAGGTCCTATAAAACATGTCTCCTATTACTGCGTTGGAATTCAGGCCTGGTGCAGAAGTCTCGAGTCCAAAGGGTTAATTCGGGATCCATTTCATACAAGACCCCAAGGTGTAATGAATGCTGACAATGGTCGACTGGCTTCTTCCATAAAACCTTGATGGTATTGCTGATTCCCCTGGTCTAGCACAGAAAACCATGAACTTCCTCCTAGACTGTCCCAGCATGTCTTGGATTCTAGGAATTGGATGACGGTCAGGAATGGACTTCTGGTTCAACTCTCTCTATAATCGCAGCACAGTCTTAAACTGCCATCTTTCTTTCTTACGCACACAATGGTTGTGAGGAGTATGATGAATTTGATTCTGCAATCCATCCTCGATTTAATCAGATCCTGCAGATATTCCTTAACTTCTTGGGTGCAGTGTTTTCGGCACAGACATGTAAGTTCTTCTGTGACCGGTGTACTGTCTTTGAGACGAATCTGTAACTGTAAAGAAGGAATATCCATCCTACATCAGAGTCATCTTTGGCAAAAGCATTGCATTCTTCCCTTAGCATTTTCTTTGACGATTTGTTGATCTTTAGGAGGGAGGTGTTTCAAAGCACTGGCGGGTCCCAGCACTCCTGATGTCATCCCCCACCCGCGGATAAGTCTCATTTGGATTTCCAATTTTCCTTTTGGCCCTACCTGAGTATCTGTGGTTCAGAGGTCACCGAATTAGTAAACACATTTGCTGATTGTTTCAATTGTACTTGAGCTGGATATGTTGTTTTTATGGGCTCTACACCTCCAATCTTTGTTTGACCTGGTAACACAATGTCCCGTTTAGTTGTATTCCCCAAACTGGAATGGTCAGTTTGGAGAACTATCCTCTTTGAAATGAGACTAGTGTCTCACCAATTATGCAGTCCATCCAGCAGGTGATAAGCCTCACTCGGTGTAAACAAAACTGTCTGAGCCTGCAAGGACGGTTTGGTGTGAGCACTACACCGGATGTATGTTACAGTATTTGCAGGGATTCTTTGGTTCTTAGTACCAGTCTTTACAATAGCACCACTGGTTTCCTTACAGTTGCTTTGTAGTAAGCTTACAAGGACTTCTGCTTTGGGGGTTGGCAGTTCGAAAGCTGTTCTTAATATGTCCACAAAACCTGGGATTAACTTTCTTCCCATCAGCAACTGTCTCTTTGAATGTTTCTTCAATTATATTATAGCCGATAATTGGCTTCTCAGCTACTTTCTCATCCTCAGAGACTACTAGTGGTACTAATAACTGTTTGGTAGTATATTACTGCTCGATGTAAGCTGAAAGTTTACCTCAATCCAACCTGAGAACGGAATCTCTGTCTCATTGGCTGCTTTTCCTTGGAGTACCCCTGGTCCCAGCAGTTCTTCAAACGATCGGAGCACAGTGTGTGGCAGTACTCGCTGTCTCCAGCCCTCATTGATAATGCTAACCTGAGAGCCAGTATCCCATAAAGCAGCGGTTCTCAACCTGGGGGTCGCGACCCCTTTGGGGGTCGAACGACCATTTCCCAGGGGTCGCCTAAGACCATCAGAAAACACATATTTCCGATGGTCTTAGGAACCGAGACACCGCTGCAGTCTCCCGGCGATGTGTGGGCGGGATGATACGCTGCTGTCACCTGGCCACACCTCCGGGATCGCTCAGCAGCTCCGCCTCCTCGCCGCTGATTGGCCACCGGAACTGTAGCTCAGGAGAGGCACACAGGCGGCCAATCACCGGCGAGGAGGTGGAGCTTGGAGAGGAGGAGCCGAGCGGCAGCGCGCGTACATCAAAGAAGATCGAGGGAGCTGCCGGAGCGAGTGAAGAGAGAGCGGCCAGAGAAGGAAGACAGCTGACAGGTAAGTGAGAGAGCGAGCCCAGGCTGGAGCAGGGGTCAGCAAGGTAAGTATCATTGGTGTCAGTGGGAGGAATAGTGCCCCATCATTTGTGTGACTAATACCAACGATGGGGCACTATTTCCTCCCCCACTGACACCAACGATGGGGCACTATTCCTCCCCCCACTGACACCAACGATGGGGCACTATTCCTCCCCCCACTGACACCAACGATGGGGCACTATTCCTCCCCCCACTGACACCAACGATGGGGCACTATTCCTCCCCCACTGACACCAACGATGGGGCACTATTACTCCCCCCACTGACACCAACGATGTGGCACTATTCCTCCCCCCACTGACACCAACGATGTGGCACTATTCCTCCCCCCACTGACACCAACGATGGGGCACTATTCCTCCCCCCACTGACACCAACGATGGGGCAGTATTCCTCCCCCCACTGACACCAACGATGGGGCACTATTCCTCCCCCCACTGACACCAACGATGGGGCACTATTCCTCCCCCCACTGACACCAACGATGGGGCACTATTCCTCCCCCCACTGACACCAACGATGGGGCACTATTCCTCCCCCCACTGACACCAAAGATGGGGCACTATTTCCCCCCCCCCCGACACCAACGATGGGGCACTATTCTCCCCTCCACCACACTGACATCAATGATGGGGCACTATTCCTCCCACTGACACCAATGATGGGGCACTATTCCTCCCCCCACTGACACCAACGATGGGACACTATTTCCCCCCCCCCCCCCCGACCCCAATGATGGGGCACTATTCTCCCCTCCACCACACTGACATCAAATGATGGGGCACTATTCCTCCCACTGACACCAATGATGGGGCACTATTCCTCCACTGACACACACAATGATGTGGCACTATTCCTCCCACTGACACCAGTGATGGGGCACTACTCCCACTGACACCAGTGATGGGGCACTACTCCCCCCACTGACACCAGTGATGGGGCACTATTCCTCCCACTGACACCAACGATGGGGCACTACTCCCCCACTGACACCAACGATGGGGCACTACTCCCCCCACTGACACCAATGATGGGGCACTACTCCCCCCACTGACACCAATGATGGGGCACTACTCCTCCCACTGACACCAATGATGTGGCACTATTCCTCCCCACTGACACCAGTGATGGAGCACTATTCCTCCCACTGACACCAATGATGGGGCACTACTCCTCCCACTGACACCAATGATGTGGCACTATTCCTCCCACTGACACCAGTGATGTGGCACTACTCCTCCCACTGACAACAGTGATGGGGCACTACTCCCCCCACTGACACCAGTGATGGGGCACTACTCCCCCCCCACTGACACCATGATGGGGCACTACTCCTCCCCCACTGACACCAATGATGGGGCACTACTCCTCCCACTGACACCAACGATGGGGCACTACTCCTCCCACTGACACCAACGATGGGGCACTATTCCTCCCACTGACACCAACGATGGGGCACTATTCCTCCCACTGACACCAACGATGGGGCACTATTCCTCCCACTGACACCAACGATGGGGCACTATTCCTCCCACTGATACCAACGATGGGGCACTATTCCTCCCACTGACACCAACGATGGGGCACTATTCCTCTCACTGACACCAACGATGGGGCACTATTCCTCCCACTGACACCAACGATGGGGCACTATTCCTCCCACTGACACCAACGATGGGGCACTATTCCTCCCACTGACACCAACGATGGGGCACTATTCCTCCCACTGACACCAACGATGGGGGCACTATTCCTCCCACTGACACCAACGATGGGGCACTATTCCTCCCACTGACACCAACGATGGGGCACTATTCCTCCCCACTGACACCAACGATGGGGCACTATTCCTCCCACTGACGCCAGTGATGGGGCACTATTCCTCCCACTGACACCAGTGATGGGGCACTATTCCTCCCACTGACACCAGTGATGGGCACTATTCATCCCACTGACATCAGTGATGGGGCACTATTCCTCCCACTGATAACCAACGATGGGGCACTATTCCTCCCACTGATACCAACAATGGGGCACTATTCATCCCACTGACATCAGTGATGGGGCACTACTCCTTCCACTGACACCAATGACATGGCACTACTCCTCCCACTGCAAAATTACAGTTATGAAGTAGCAATGAAAATAATTTTATGGTTGGGGGTCACCACAACATGAGGAACTGTATTAAGGGGTCGCGGCATTAGAAAGGTTGAGAACCACTGCCATAAAGCCTGGACAGGAGTGTTGTCTATTTCACAGTTCACAAGGCATCTCTTTCCAATAAGACCCAGTAGCTTGTTGTGCTTTTTCAAAGTGATGCCATTCACATTGGTTGACAATTTTTCAGCTGTCGGGGATAGCCTTTGAGCAGGGCAGGTTGGCGTTTTCCTCCAGTAGTCTGCATTTAACTTTCCAGCCAGGGCTCTGATGGTAGGTTGGGGACTGGTTTCTTTACTACTGACATGATTTGCACTTTGGGACGCAGGTTTGGTTCTGGCACAGGTTACTGTCGGTCCCTTAACAGCAACCTTCTCCCATTTAACTGATTTTGTTTGGCCGCTCTGCATTGTCTCGCCCTATGTCCAGCTCGACCACAGTTAAAGCAATGGTCACATGCAGTTCTCTGATCAGTCTTTTCACAAGATTGACAAGTCCCTTTCCTTCGTCCAACAGTTGTTCTAGGTCCTCCAAAGCCATGCTCTTGTCGAGTTCTCGAATCTTGGAGAAGTGTTTTCATATCGAATATTTCTTGTTGCAACTGTATTACTATCTTTTCAAGGTCAGAGTTTACTCTTTGAAGGCTGTTGGATTGCCAGACTACTTGTTTGTGATGGAAGCAAAGGGAGGGTGCCTGGTACCTGAGAACAATGGAGGATGTTGGCCTGGTACTCTCTTCCCTTCGTCAGGTTACTGTGCTCAGATTTCTTTTGTTTCTGCTCACTTTCCATCTCCATGTTTGTAGCCTCATTCATCTTCTCTATGAGCAACTCATCTGAGACTGTAGGATCGTCCAAATGTTGTTTTAGTTGGAACTTGATATGGTCACTTCTCAGTCCGGTGCCCACTGACCTTAAGAATTTCTTTTGTATAAATTCAGTGCCAAAGTGTTCATATGAACCTTCCCCTTTTGTGAAACGAACAGCAAATGGTCCTTCAATGCAATGGCCCTAAATAGGAAGTTCTGGGGAGTCTCTTTACTATTCTGTGATATATTGATCAATTGTTGGTATAGTTCGGAAGCATTTTCCTCTTTATAATGGCTTTTTAGGATTCTCTTGAGTGGCACTAGGGTCAGTCCACTCTTCAGCTCTAGCATGCCTCTGAGACTTGACCCAGAACTAATGGCTTTCACCACAGCTTCCACAAGCTCTGATTCGGGATATCCCTTTTGCAGTCCCATGTCAATCTGGTGCATGAGGTTAGTATAGGACAGCTTATCTTTCTGTTCCTTTTCGCCTATCTGACCAGCAATTTTAAAGTCCTTTCTGATTGTAACTTCTGGCAAGTTAGTATGGGAAAGTCTCTGAGCAACTAGATTAGGGTCCTGATTTGCAGGGCTTCCTTTTGAGTCTTTGTCTTTAGTGCTAAGTTCTTTCATCTGTCCCTCTATCATCTTGGCCGTTTCTTGAAGTTTTTTCCTGTATACTGTAGTATTGCTGTTTCAAATCCTTTAACTGTTGTTCTGCTTGAGGGTCTTTGCCACTATCGCTTGGTGCTTCCATGTTATCTCTCTTCTCTAACTCACCAATGAATTTCTTAGTTGCCTGCAGAAATTGTGTCACCACTTCTTCACTTTCAGTCTCTACCAGTTCATCTAACACCTCATTCACTATCCGCATGTAATGGCGCCGGGTTTTTCCTTTTGCCATACTTGCTTCGGAGGCCTTTATAAACTGGCAAGTCTCCATGAGATCATCGACTGTCATGTGAATCAGGTGTTCACTGATTTCGTCTTGCAACTTTTCGATATCCATTCTCCTAATGTTTTTCTGTAACTTCACCACGGACAGCGTAGTCACTCCTTTTCACTTCCGTGATCTATCAGCGTTCCTTTCACCCGGCCCCACGTTGGGCGCCAATTTTGTTGCACATACGGTAAATAATTCAACTGTGCGAAGGATGGGTCGGGTGAAACCAGAAGTGTTTTATTAGGAATGGCTGTAACAAACACAGAAAACTCTTAATTAATGTGACTGGATATGTTCACTGTAATCACTGTCCTCTATACCTTACTAAATATTTCCATATACATTAATAAGTATTTTCATATACATTAATAAACATCTTTAATCACAATACTGAATATCTAGACCTCTGCAGATATGCTAGTGACCTATTCTGCATACCAATAGTGTATTACAATGGAGAAATCACATTCCCTGTATCTTAGTGCCAAATCACATAGCTGCAATATATATTCACATTTATGCTACAAGTAATCTGATTGCATAATAGTAACAGCGACATTTACTAACCACCAGGGCACATGTTAAGTCATTTTGTCCTATTTATCATGTTAAACAGCCTCCTGCTTACCTGTAACAAACACAGAAAACTCTTAATTACATGTGACTGGATATGTTCACTGTAATCACTGTCCTGTAGGAAACAAAGTGTTAGATTTTTTGGTTCCCACTTCTGTGTCTTCCTATTATCACAGGAAGTAGTTCTGCCCTCTTGTGATGGTACAATAAAAATGCAATCACTAGTATCTTCTATTGACAAAGATAGTTTACTGTTATATTAGGTATTAGGCTTTGGATTTTAATTTTATGGGGCTGCCTACTTTCTATACCTCTTACACTTACATTTCACACAAGAAAAAGGTGCATGCACCTCTCCAAAAATGCATCTGCAGGAAAACCGCACGTCTGTTTGACCATGTAGTATCCCTGCGGTTCCTGCACCCGCGATCCTGCTGTGGACTTAGATGAATGAATGGCCCACTGCGGGTGGTTGCAGGAACTGATGCTGTTCCCACACCCACAACCAGAGCGCACAGTGCAGGTTAGTGTGAATCTAGCCTTAAACCGTGTTTGTACATTATATCCCATAACCGGCTACGATTATGACTCCCGTGGGCTGTAAAGAGTTAGCGGGTTTCCTGTGTGTTTTTTATACTGATGTAATAAGTAGGTTGTGGATGAGCTGATTGCTGCTAGACATTTCTTTTACATTGTACTGTACATCGTGTCTTGCAAGAGGATGACTGGTTCCATGCACCCTGAGAGGGTAAAGGGTGAGCTGAATGTTTTACTTTTGTTTGTTAATACTGTTTAACCACTTGCCCTCCTGAGGATTTAACCCCCTTACTGACCAGGCCATTTTTTGTGATACTGCGCTTCGTTACTTTACCTGACAATTGCGTGGTCATGCAAAACTGCACCAAAATGAAACTTACGTCCTTTTTTTTTCCCACAAATATAGCTTTCTTCTGATGGTATTTGATTGCCCGTGCATTTTTTTTTTTTTGTGCTATAAAAGAAAAAGTTTGACAAAAAAAAACAATATTTTTGACTTTTTGCTATTAAACATGTCCAGTAAAAACATTTTAAATTAAAAAATTTAGGCCAAAATGTATTCTGCTACATGTCTTTGCTAAAAGAAAATGCTAATACATGTAAGTTAATTGGTTTACGTGAATGTTATAGTGTTTACAAATGGCATTATAGTAATCAGGTGGTGATCAGCGACTTATAGTAGGACTGCGGGACTGCGGGGGGCATTCTGACACTGACAACTGACATCCCCAGTGCCACCAATACAGTGATCAGTGCTAATAAAAAGCACTGACACTGGGCAGGAAGGGGTTAACATCTGGGGTGATCAAAGGGTTAACTGTATGCTGTTTCACCATGTTGGCTGTTTGTGTGCTTCACTGTAAGCACACTGCTATGCAGAGCCTAACAAAGCAGTGTGCAGGAGCTGACAAGGGAGAGATCTGTGTTGTTTATACACAGGTCTCTCCCCCATCAGAGATACTCGGCGATCACCGGATGCTGGCGAGTAATCACCAGTGGGGACCCAGTGATTGACAGCCGAGGCTGCGAATGGTGGTGCGCATGCGCCCCCTACCTGGAACTGCAAAATCACGTATATATATGTGATTTTGCCCACCTGTGTCACCCTGTAGGAGTATCTGCTATAGGCTGCTAACCAGTTAATAGATAAATTCACCTTTTGGAGCATGTTACTCTCATATGTGGTATGTAATATGTAACATGTTCTAGGTCTGCCCCCTAGCACCCACCCCCAATCCTCTTCCGATGCCCGCTGCTCCACCCACACAGCCAAGTCATTCATTTACAGTAATCTGATGGCTTGTAGGTTTCAATGAACTGTAAGGGTGCCGACAAGCGCCTTCTTAATTCATGGACAGTTCCTTCAGCTTTGTAACTCTGCTCATATGGAGGTATGGCAGGCAAGCATGAGGCAATGTCTGCAGGAGCCTGACATTGCACCCGTGATCTATTGATTGCAGGTGCAATGCTCTGCAGGCTCGGCTGAAAAAAAAAATAATATAAAATAATAAGAATTACGTGAATGTATTATTTTGTTTCTTAAAGAGGAACTTAGCCTTTAAGGGCTAAGTTCACTTGCTGAACATGTTATGTGCTACATCTGTATTTAGGGAGCAACACCTAACATCATTCAGCAACCTCCCCCCACAGCCCTGATCCCCCACTCCCTGTGAGAGCGGGCATTAGATTCTCTCTCTGCACTCGCTGTCAAATTTTGAAAATAGCTTTGCAGAGCTCCGCCCAAATAGCTGTGTCATTGATTCACAAGAATCTGTAAATGATAAAAATGCAGCAGATGGACTTGTAGTTTGAATGGGCCATGAGCATACTGATTAGCACACTCATAGTCCATTCACACTCCCTCCAGCTTGCATGCTGACAGCTTGTACAGAGGTAGGGGCAGGGCAGGTGATAGACTATTTTGCGCCCTAGGCAAGACCATTTATTAAATAAATTAAAAAAAAAAATTTTTAAACAGTAAAAAATATTAAATCAACAAAACATAAAACTGCTAAATTTCTTTTAATTTGCAAAAATAATTGTCATAAGATGCCACCAGCACCAATATTAAAGACAAAATCAGTGCCACGGATGGACTGTATCTGTGGCTGGCAGTGGCAGGGTGACAGTTGCAGTGAGTGGAGGATGATGAATCCACACTCTGACAAGTCCTAGGCTGGAATTCCCCAGGCAATGGAGGAAATAAAATGCTGTGACAGCAGGCAGCCCATCACATCACATCACATCACACAGAGAACACTTGAACGGAGCAATTCCACACAGTGACAGATCTGACACAACACAACATCACCAACACTGACACAGATCAGCCGGCCCAGCAGGCACTAGAAGAGCAGGCTGTGGGATCGTGATGATGCCATCACTCATTGCACTCATTGTACTCATTGTAATGGATGGCCGGCCAGCCAGCCGGGTCACACTCACACAGACACGAGACATCAGAGTCAGACATTACCTTCCTCTGTGGGTGCAGCTCTGCCTCCACTGATGAACGGGAATAGAAGGGTTGGAACTCCACAGTGATCAGCAGCTGCCAACCAGCTTGCAGTAAGGGACTGAGTCTGAGAGGAACACTGGAAGGAGCGGCATCTCAGCTGCTACACTGGCCATAAATATCTGTCTTTTCTTCCTCCCCTCTGCCATCCCTCCCCTTAGCTGGAAGATCATTCATGACATGGTGGCGTCCCACACAGTAGGAGTGCCAGCCTGGCTGCGCCCAGGCACCCATTGGTGGCAGTACACCCTAGACGGCTGCCGAGTTTCCCTAGTGGAAGCACCAGCCCTGGGTAGGGGCTGAAAGCTGGAGGGAGACTGTGCAGGAGCCTGAAATTGCACCTGTGATCAGCTGATCGTGGGTGCAATACTTTGCAAGCTCCTGTTGAAAAAATAATAAATACACATTTTTAGCCTGCAAAATATGTGAGTTTATTATTTTTTAGTAAAAAGTGAACTTATCATTTAAGTTTCAGTCATCACCTCTTATTCTCTGCCAGCAATACGAATGTTTTTTGCACTGTAGAATACCCTCCCACACACCCTGATTCATTGGTAAGATGCAATGCTCTAGGATAAACATCCAGCAATTTAGAGCTACACTGGAGGCAATGCCAAGAGATTTCACCTGTCAGTAACAATGAGGTCTTTTTCCCAGCAAATTTATAGGCTGCATTACCTTTGAACTATGGCTGTCAGACGTAGAAGTACCAGTGAGGGGGCTTTTGAATAAACCAGCCCCTGACTATAAAAGGAAGAAGGCACATTTTATTTTATAGTTGATTTGAAGTCAGTTGATGACTCCCTTATTTATTTATGTTGATAGGGGCTTTTTCAAAATTTGGGGTGCTCAAACTGCAGTATTTACTTGTCACTGACTATATGCTCTTGGAGCTGCTTTTGTTTGTAGTGTGATGCTGCATCATTGGAAAAAAAAACAAACTAGGACCTAGAAAAGTGTGTATCTAAACCAGATGAATTTATACGGGTCACATTCATGGAACCCCTATTCCCATAGTGCAGAATATTCTGAGACACATATAATACTTCTTTAGTGTCTATAGGCGATTTTGTGAATAATTAAAGAGCCGGTGAAGTAAAAAAATAAAGTGTGATTTTATTTTATCACACAATGGCTTAAAATAACAAAGTAAAGCGTATCATGAACAGTTCCGTGTAGGTAAACCAGAAATATCAAACCAGAAATTTAAAGATGTGTCACTCTTATGGCCGTTGTCTCATGTGCTTCTTCCATGTTCTGTTTGTCCTTCAGAGTCTTTGGGAAGAAGCCAGAAGTAGACAGAAGTGACTAATTCTTGTCTTAGAGATTGCACCTGTTCAAGTCTGTCACTTCTGTAATTAACCATAGCATCTTTGTGCCATGCTAGTGTGTGTGTCAGCTTCAGTGTGTATGAGTGTGTATCCTGTCCGTGTCTTCGGATGCCTTTTTATGATGCTTGTAAGCGTCATAATTTGTGATCTTAGAAACTAGTATGGCAAACAATACTGCTTAGCAGAGCAATTTCATTGAAGGGAGGGGACACTACATATATGGTCTTTTGATTGACAGGCCCATATGTAGTGAACCTAAATTGACCATGTTACATCAGCCTGCTCATGTTTAAATGATAATATAAACTAAGAAAGTATCTTTACAACATAATATCTCAATAATGTTGTATAACTAAAAATCTACATGTGTTACATTACCAACATAAACTAAATACACACAGATACTAATAGAATATATTATGTCATACTAACTCTATTTTGATCACTTCTAACACCCTTGACATTCTACACCAGAGTCCTGTAACCAGCTATGCCCTATTATAGAATATTTAGCTCTCAGCTGGTTAGCTCAGCTCTCAGCTATAACTGAAGAAATGCACACTATCACTGGTTCAAGGCCATTCACACATTTTAATATTAGTTATCATTTATCATAAAAAACCAAATATGTTTCAAGCTTGCCATCAATATAATATAAATGCTGAATTATGAATTCGATATAAATGTTTATCACATAGTAAACATGACATCCGCCAGTTTGACCTATTATCCCAGATTAACACTGTCCTGCTGCTGGCAAATTTTACCCTGCTGTATCATTTGTAGTATCTTAATTCTAGTACAGACCCAGCCTGTGCTCTTTGTTGCTACTAATTTGGGCCTAACTCTGCTATACAGTATATACATGTTCTGCTGCTGGCCTGTTTTACACTAATATATCATTTGTGCTCTCTCAAATCCTCACCTTGTAAAACAACCCATTCAGTTTTAAAATGCAAATGAAAGGTAAAGCAAGTGTGTAGATATAAAAAACATTATAAATACACTTTTCCCCTTTTTTTTATAAGTGATCACATACCCTCTGTTCCCAGCTGCGTAGAGAGTTTGAGGAGGAGAAACAGTACAACACTGGTCTTCCCAGTGATTAGTTGTGCAGGGAAAGGGGGGAGCATTTCAGCTCAAGTATGATCACTGAAGGAGAGCACACTGAGTTTTCAGCACAGCTGAAGAACTGAACACACTCTTCTCTCGTGCCTAGAGTAGTCAGTTTTTAATAGGAAAGCAGAGGGACTGGCAAGAACACCGGGGATTTCATACAAAGAGTTCTGCCATACAAGTCCATGATACAGCAGGAACATATCAGGAATATGAAATATTGGGTTTACATATTCTTGAACTTTTTAGTAAAATCCCAGCCTGTACTCCATGTTTGAAGTGTATTTGGCCATTTCTCAACCCCATTAAAAATGCCCTGCTTCTTTTTCCCTATTGTATCATCTATGGTCCCTAAATTTTTTAATGAGCGCTTGATAGAAATTGGCCAACAATATGAGAGTTCTGCCTTAGAGATACCAGTAACAGCCATAGCAAACTACTGGCCAATTTCTATTTGCTGTCAAAATGGACCTATTATCACCTGATGAAATAGTATGCTTAAAGCGGAGTTCCACCCATTTTTAGTAATTTACCTTATTAGATAGTCTCTGTAAAAAGAAGCACAAGTTGGGATTTTTTTTTTTTTTTTATACATACCTTTTTATCCTCTGCAAGCCTGCAGTTCCTGTCCCGACCGCCTAGGCGATGACGTAGAAAGGCGATTTTCAAGGTCTCCTGGGATGTCGTTTCCTGTATCTCAGGAGTCCTTTGGTTTCTTGTGCTCACGAGACTTGGAAACCGGAAATGACGTGAATGGGTGGTGTTTCGCACCATTTTACCGGACTCTATGCTTATAGGAGGACGTGTCTGCAGTATCCTGTTGTGCTCTATGCTTGCTTGCAGTGCTGTACAAGTTGCGTGACGGGGGCAGGAACTTCATCCATCCCCACCATTGCTATGGTAACCTGTACTGCACACGTCACGCCGTGCGTTGTACTGCGCATGCGCGAGAACGAGTGTTGCATGCTGGGATAGCCAGCAGCACAAATTCAGGAAATAAAGACCTACAGGTTTCAGATGCCCACAACCATCATGGTGACTGCCTGCTTCACAGATCCTGGTAAATATGAAACGATTTTCAAAGTAATTACACTGATTTTAATATTCAATTATTCCAATTCTAAATGATATTTGTAATGTCATCGTGGATCTGCTTTTAAAATTTTTTTTTAGGGGGACTGGAACTCCGCTTTAAGTAGATAGTTGAAGTAATGCTAAAACTATTTAAAAATTATTTTGCCAAAGTGAAATTAATCAGATTGGGGGTGTTACTGTATGTAAGTCAAGCAAAAACAATTCCACAGCCAAATGTATATTGCCAGTTTATGTTGTCGCTACTTCTATGCCTCTTAGCCCAAAAAATGGCCAGATAAAACAGATTTTGCCCCGCCCCTTTTAGATCTCAGCAAGATTTGCCGCTAAATTTAGGATTGCCAAAGTTTGAACAGAATCTGCCAAACCCTCAGTGCTGAAACCTGATAACAGGTTCCCTCATCCCTACCTTTCAGCAGTGTTAGGCTTCTTTTACCCTGGCAGCTAGGGGGTGGTACATATAGGTGTCTGACTTGCGGTTTTACTGCCCCCTGACTGCCTGCTTCTAGCTAACATGGTGAATGGAGGGGGGTAGTACACATGCTGTGGCCAGAATTATATCACGTTGCTTTCAGCAGTCAGTATCTTTGCCAAACCTGACCCATTCAAGTGACTGAAGCTGCACCACAACTGCACTGCAACCGCATTTAATGCACACAGTTGCAGCATGGAACCGCAGGCTTTTAATGGTTAAAACAGGCATACAGGTGGCAACATGCTGACTCTGAACTGCCTGACAACTGATGTCTAAAGCAATCTTCAAGTGTAAAAGAGGCCTTAGTTATCACAAATAGTGATTTCACAATTATTTATGTACCAGTGATGATCCTTCTCTTTTCTCCTTGAAAAGTGGACAGAAATTACTTTCAAATTTTTAAATTTAAATCAATGAAATATGGCACAGAAATATTTGACAGTCAGCAGGTTGAGAGCAGGAAACAACAGCAAGTATGTGGAAGGTGATATGCAGCTACTGGGGTTGGACACAGTATTGTATAAGTATTCACTTTATTTGTATAGACTACATTTTGCAAAATATCTGTGACTATCTGTTGTTCATCATTTCTTTGTCAATGGTCTCTAGGTTTTATGCCAGAATATTACAAGTTATGTTTACCAGCTGTTAGTACAAATGTTCATTAAAGTGGGTGACTTCTTAAAAGGCGCAAATGGAGCACATTTACCTGGAGCACCTGTAATCATAAGGCCTGGTTCACACCTATGCAGTTTGCTTTTGATCCGTTTTTTTGCAATGCTTTTTGCATTTCACTTTGTGTTCTTACCACATTTTGCACGTTACATTTTTTTTTCAGGTTTTTTTTTCTGCCCATAAAAATGCAACATGCAGCAAAAACGCACTACATGCTTTTCCGCAGCATCTCCTGTGAACTCTATTGTAGCAAAAATGCTGCTTTTTGCTGTTAAAAAAGTCCCTGACCCTTTCCAAAAATGCAGCAGAAAAAAAACGCATAGATGTAAACATGTCCCATAAAAAATGGACTGTAGTGCATTTCTGCAAAAAGCAATAAAAAAACACATTGGTGCTTTAGATGTGTATTACTGTGTGCATTAGGTGCGGCTGCAGTGCAGTTGTGGTGCGGCTTCAAACCCTAACAACCAAATTGGTGTTTCAAGAGTCTCTACAGCTATTACTGCATACACAGAGCATTGTAAGACTTTATTATAGGACAAGTGACCAAAAATCACAACTGAATGTCAGAAACTAGTGAACACTAATAAAGACTGACCAAACAACATAGTACTGCAACAAACGTAACAGCATTCAACATCCAAGAAAGATGATATTTCTAAACCTTTAATCTCTCAGAAGTGCTAATGCTAAAATTTAGATTATACTTTCTGCTTTAAAACATGCCCTCATTTACCTCTGTAGCTGCAAGCATTGTGGAGATATTTGATGTCAAATATAATATTACAGACACTGAAAGTGTATCCCCTTTGTTCCTCTGATAATATAGATTTGATAGCCTGTCAGCCTTCTAATGTAAACAAGCGGAAGGTGCTGGGAGATGTTCAAAAATTGACTTCAACCTGACTTCAGAGAAATATGTGAGGATTTATTACTCCACAATGTCTGCAGCTACTAAGGTTAGTGGGGGATTGTTTTAAAGTTAACTTACTGCTTGTTAAAGAGACCCTGTCACAAGACCATTCATTTCAACAGAAATCTTTTCATTAGATTATAGGTGCATTTAATGTATCTTATGCATGGTATTTACCTGTAAAAGCTTCCCATGTGTGGACTTTCTGAGATTGCTGCTGCAGACTCAGAGCTGTCATTCAAGTAACAGTTTTTAGTACTGTATTCCCCTTTACTCGCTCCAACAGCTACATACAAGGTTATAAAGGGAGGAGAAGTTAGGGGTGGAGTATTTGCACCAGCACAGAGTAATTTGACATTCTCAGAAGTGGAAGGGGCTGTGACATGAAAGGACAGAACGGGTTGCCCTAGGTAATTGTCATTGCTGGGCTCCTGCTACTTTCCGAGCAGCTCTTTTCTTTCAGTGCTCAGAAGCTGCTCAGCTATCGGTTAATTACCAGCCACGGTGACTCACCTGGATACCATTACCTGCCTCATAAGTCCAGCCTACAGCCAGCCCTTTTTGCTATTTTAGCAGCTTAGCTCATTTCCTTCTTGCCCTTGTGTGGTTTATGATCTCCAGTATGTTCCTGCCTGTGTTTCTGTGTACAACTTGGTTTGGGTGACTTCTTTTCCAATTCTTGTTTATGATTTTTGGCTCCTCACTTCTGGTTTCCTAACCCTGGCTCATCTGATTACCCGCTCAGGCATCCAAACCCTGGCTTCTGTTTTAACTACATTTTTGAACTGTGTTATTTTTCTAATTCATTAAAGGTGTGATTTTTAACTGCACTTTCTGTCTCTAGTTCATGGTTCCTGACAGTAATTGTGTCTTTCTAGCGTAGTCCATTTTCTAAATAAGTTTGAAGGCACATTGTAAGTGAAGAATAAAATAATTTACAAAAAAGAAAAAAACACTACATATAATAAGCATTTAAAATATTTTATTATTATGTGCTATATAAGCAACCATTTTTACTGAAAATGATTCAGTGTTTGCTATCGTGGTTAGATGTGATTGGCCAAATATAATCACATGATACAGATGGGCTGTGATTGGCCTTGTCTGTAATAAGTGATCAATGTGACCAATCACTGAAATCAACAAAATAGTAAACAATTGATGACAGGAATGAACGCCATCCATTGTGTACAATTGTCATGTTATCTGCTGTAATTGTTCACAGCAATCACATGGTACCAGCAGCGGGTGACGCCCCAGTTTCATGGGGCACGTGCGAGACATGTTCCAGCAGGGCGTCATATGACGTCCACCTGGAACAACAAATGTCCTGCGCAGTGGTCATTTGACAATAGGGCAGGGCGAGAAATGGGTAAAGTCTGTGCTACATACAGTCGGGCACTGTCTACTGACAACTATGGTACCAAACCTCTTGTATTTTTTTAATGAATATGAGGTGTTTTCTGATTGTACAAGGCAAAGAGGAGGGATAGATGTCACAATCACCTCTTCATCCAACCAGGAAATTCTTTGCAGTCACTGCAAAAATACAAGGCATTAGCTGAAAGGTGCGGGTATGGGAGCAAGCAACTTCTGCTCCTCCAGCTGCACCTGGATGTTGGCCCACTGGATGTGACACATATATAATTATATGTAACCACCTGACCCAATGTAAGTTTAAAAAATAGATAATTTCCTGTATGGGTGATCAGCTTCAAGTGGAGCTCGCAGAGAAGTGATCTGTCACAGATCCAACCCACATGCAAAGCCCCACAGCGACTAGCTAACTGAGGCGTGCACGTCCGACCGTGACTTGGGGTAAAGAGGGAATGAGGGGGGACTTATTCTGAATATACAAGACCAGCCATGATACACTTTCACAGCCCACACTGCGTCTGGCCACCACTAGAGGGAGACTCCACTCCAATCCAGCTGGCAGACCACACACAGGCAGATACAAATCTTATATACAATCTGGTGCACTCTAAGGGTTCGGGAGTAATCTAGGATGCCTCCAGCTATCCTATAAGCTAGAACCCCGGTGTTAATCACTCTTCCACTGTCCGCACACCCCCACACCAGACACACAACAAACGGTAGCTTGCCACCACCCAACAGTTTGTCCACAGACTGGTCTTCTGGGCCACCACACACACACACAGATCTGCATCTGGCAGATCTGCTACTTTACAATCTGCATGGAATCTGCCAACACACAGTACAATTGCATACAGATTGGCAATGAACTTGACAGAGCATATATAGACACTACAATTCAACAATCTCTCCAGAGATATGAGCCCAAGCTTAAGTACCCAGAAGTCACTTATTAATTTTATGATTTAATATCCCGAAAGTGGGCAGTGCATAAAATATGTACAAAGAAAAAACAGTTACAGAAAATACAAAAAGTCAAACAATTGGCTATTGACTATAAAATAAAAGGGAATAAAAACAGAAATAAAACTTTTACCAAGAGTTATCCTGCAAGTGGAGCAAGTCAGAGAAAGTCCGCGATTTGCCAGTCAAACAGAATCGGCTCCGTACGTATCACACCGTCCATATCTCAGGGTCCTCAATTTATTGAAATATGGACGTAGGCTGGACATTAGCCCTTGGCCAATCAACCTGGGGGGTGTTCCTGTCCCAGCCCACAGGACGTTCTGGGTACTGAAAAAAAAGTCGATTGGACCAGGAATGGTTTTAAATCACCAAGTCAGGGATAGAATTTCCGACACCAGCACTGATCATGACAGTACCAATCACTGTTCAGCTGTCGCAATCAGGCACCATATAACCATTTTCTGCGTTTCTCTGGGATTCTACAGAGGCTACAAATACAGTTTTACATGCAGTCATGTAGCCTACAGTATGTCCAATCAGAAGGAAGTATTTTCACCTCTCTGCAACTAATATTTTAGCTTTCTTGAGCGATGAAATATGTTCCTTTGATCTGTGTATATAAGTCAGTGCTTCCAGACACATCGGAGCCACTCCTGCTCTCTTGCTGCTGGAGCTCCTCTGTTATCTGTGTTTATTACAACCTGCCCAGTGCTCCACTTTAAAGGATAAGTCCACCTTCTGGAAAATGTTACATGTTCCACCCAGCTGCTGCAGCCTCTCCCCTCCTCACAATGACAGTGAGCGGGGATCTTCTCTCCACAGCCGCTGTCACCATTTATGCCACCAATTTCCTGTGAATGATTTGAACTACAAGTACCAACAGCCAGCTGATTGCTTGTAGTTCTGAATAGACTGTGGGGTCGCGGATGAGCAGCCCCATAGCTCATTCAAAAGTCCTGCAGCTTGTAAACAGAAAGGAACCCAAAGGGGGTGCCAGACGAAGTGTAGCAATATGGAGTAATGGATTTGTTTAAAAGCCAATTGGCAACATACTTACTAAGAAGCAAACAGGCATATCTATATGTAATATGGCTACGGTGGCTGGCTCTCCCAAAGTCATCTGCTGGGATGCTCCCTACCGCTGGCATGCCCCAGGAATGGATGGCAGAGCACCAGTGGAAAGCAACAATAAGCAACATATATTGTGGAAGCCACCGGACCGGAAGTCCAATTGGCCAGCGGCACCCCTGCTGATGCCACTTTCTGAAAGGGCAATTTCTGGAACCATCCATCTTTTAAATAAAAAACTGATCATGGAATTATTCTGTCAACAGAAATCTGCAATTATTATTATACAGGATTTATATAGCGCCGACAGTTTGCTCAGCGCTTTACATTATGGAGGTAGACAGTACAGTAACAATACAGTTCAATACAAGAGGGATTAGAGGGCCCTGCTCCTTGAAGCTTACAATCTAGGAGGGAGGGGATAGTGGTACAAAAGGTAATTAGCTGTGGGGGATTGAGTGGTTGGAAGGGTAGAGGATTCCAGTATTAGCTGGGGTCGGGGGGTAGGATTCCCTGAAGAGATGGGTTTTCAGAGTGCGCCTAAAAGTGAGCAGAGTAGGCGATAGTCTGATAGATTGGGGTAGGGAGTTCCAGATGGGAAATGGGAGAAGCCCTGGAGATGAGCATGGGAGGAGGAGACAAGGGAGCTACAGAGTAGGAGGTCTTGCGAGGAGCAGAGAGTACGGTTTGGGTGGTATTTAGAGACAAGATCGTGATGTAATTTGGGGCAGTGTTATGAATGGCTTTATATGTCAGTGTTAGTGTTTTGAATTTTATCCATTGGGCAATTGGAAGCCAGTGGAGGGATTGGCAGAGAGGGGTGGCAGATACAGAACGGTTAGTAAGGTGAATGAGTCTGGCAGCAGCATTCATGATGGACCAAAGTGGGGATAGCCTGCGATGAGGTAGGCCAGTGAGGAGGGAGTTACAGTAGTCAAGGCGTGATATAATAAGGGAGTGAATGAGTTGCTTAGTGGTTTTCGGGTTAAGGAATGGTCGTATTTTGGAGATGTTGCGGAGGTGAAGTCTACACGAGTTTGTCAGCGATTGGACCTGGGGCTGAAAGGACAGATGGGAGTCTAGGATTACACCTAGTACCCTGGCGTGAGGGGTGGGACTGATGATAGTGTTGTTGATCTTGATGTAGATGGAGAAGCGGGGGGGGGGAATACTAGGAGCTCAGTTTTGGAAATGTTGAGTTTGAGGAAGTGGAGTAACATCCAGTCCGATATGTCACTTAGTAGGCTAGTGATACGATTGGAGACTGAGGGGGTGAGGTGAGGGGTAGAGAGATAGATTTGTGTGTCGTCGGCATAGTGCAATGCTCTGTTTAGGAGACCAATCAATATCATAATGGAATCAATCATAATCATATCAATGCCATTCTAAAGGCATTTTCACCCAACAACTTCTCTCTTTTTGGCTGTTTGAAATCAGGCATTGAATGAAAAAATTAGTGGTGCATCGAAATGAAAATTCTTAACGAAACCAATTTAGGATGCACTTGGCTGAAAACAGAAACTGTAATGGACAGGTTTTTTTTCAAATATATTTTTTATATATAATTGTATTATATTCAACTTTTTAATTAATATCATGGATTTAAATTAATATGAATTTAAAAAGTACAATCCAGTAATATAAAATAGCTTTTATTGAAAGTAACACACAAAAATTGGACAGAAAATACAATTAAATAAATATAAAATTAAATAGATCCGTTTTTGCATTGAAGTCAATAGGGGGTGTTGTAGCATTGAAGTCAATAGGAATCAATTTTGCTTTGAAGTCAATAGGACGTAATTTTGCATTGAAGTCAATGGGATGCTATTTTGCATTGAAGTCAATGAGACACAGTTTTGCACTGAAGTCAATGGGGCACGATTTTTGCATTGAAGTTAATTATTATTATCTACTAAATTAAAAAAAACAATGTGCGCTATCAAACTAGTGAATAAGCTAATAAATTAGAGTCGCTGCAATAACACTTAAAAGGTGATCCCACACTTAAAACATACATAAATAGTGTTGCGCTAACTCATATAGACATAATAGTCCATAAACAGATTCAAACGTGATAGTTCAATCAAAATCTGAAATATAAATATACATATAAAGTGCTTGAATGGGTGAAAATCAAATAAAGTGCTTGAATGGTGAAGAATCACGACAAATGTGCTCTGAATAAATAAAGTCTATTTGAAAAAAAACACGGTGCTCCACCTTAATGCAATGTTCCTCCACCTAAAAATATATATGGATGGCCGCTCACCTCCTACTGTGGACCCATAGATTAATACAGGTCAACCAGGCATGGTAATTCCAAAATGATGCTCTAGATGGCAGCAGAGAGCTGATCACAGGCACCACCTTTAAACAATTCTCGCTTATCTCCACATATAGCCACGAAAGAGGACATCTCCCATAGGGAAAATGGTTTTAATTCACGGGTTGGACGCCATATGGCGTCTCACTCACATAATACGCAGCAGTTTTCGCAAATTGCAATTCAAAACTCGCGCTCTGTCACTCAGTCACCTCAGACCGGCCGATGAAAAGATCTGAGAAAGGGTCCAAGGAGATCAAAGGGTAGAAAAT
Source organism: Staurois parvus (assembly GCA_951230385.1). Lineage (NCBI taxonomy): Eukaryota > Metazoa > Chordata > Amphibia > Anura > Ranidae > Staurois > Staurois parvus. The sequence goes on from CATNWA010002044.1 coordinate 22,469, forward strand.
CTCCCTAATACAGGGTCACATGAAAGTTTATACAATTGCTTCACAGAGCCAGCATGCTGTATAAGTTCTAGCTGTGAATAGTCACAGCTAAAAGAACATGGAAACATGTCAAATGTGATTTCAAGGCCAAATCACAGCTAATACAAAAAAACAAAAAAAATGAAAACCCTGAATGAATCAATGTCATTCAGGTAAATGCTTGCTTATAGAAAGTCATTCTTTGCTATAAGCAAATTGTGTAAAAAAAAAAAATACTGATCACTTCCCCAATAGTAGTACAATGTTACTATGGTAACATTGTACTACTTTGGACATAGTAAAATATGAAAAAAAAAATCTTGAAAAAGTAACCTACAAAAAAAGAAAAATAAATATATGGGATATACGTTTTTTTCATACTGGGCAAGTCAGTGTCCCTGATCACGTCATGCCAGTTACAAAAAAGCTGTACTGCACTGGTGACAGTATGTGAAAAAAAAAAAAAAATAGTGAAAATAATCGTTTGCATTTTTTCATTTAACATGTAAAAATTCACAGTGACAAAAAAAAATAGGCCCTTCTTAAAAACTCGCCATGCCTCTTATGAAATACGTGGAGTGTCTACCTCTGCAAAAAAGGGGTCATTTGGGGGATATCTGTACTATTCTGACATTCTTGGACCTCAACAAATTAGATTGGCTGTCAGTACTTCAGGATTGATCAATATTCAGATCTATACCATAGTTTGTGAACTCCATAACTTTCACTACAAACTAAAAAATACATCCTAATTTGGGTTACTTTCACCAAAAGACATGTAGTAGAATACATCTCGGCCTAAATTTATGAAGAACAATTATTTTTTTGCAAACTTTTATAACAGGGCAAAAGAAAAACTGATGTTTTTTCCACGGTAAGAATTTTTGGTCTTTTTTTGGAGAAAATTTAGCAAAAAATAACTCTCAACATCGAAAATACCATCCCAAACTGTAAAACTAGGCGGTGAAGAAAATGATAAATCATGGTTTGGGGCAATGTTGTATGCCTCAGGGCCTGGACGGATTGTTGTCATTGATGGGAAAATTGAAGCGCACAGTTTATCAAGACATTTTGCAGGAAGGTGTACGACCATCTGTTGCCGGTATTGAAGCTGGTTAGAGGATGGGTGATGCAACAGGACAATAACCTCAGCTTATGTCCACAAGAAAGAACAGAAATCTCCCAAGTGTCTGCAACAGCACATAAGAATAATTCCAGTGTCACTCACATGATGGCCCAGCAGTCCTAGCGAATTGCAATTCGATTGAAACTCTCGCATCTGTCACTCAGTCGATTCACACCAGACATCCAGAATATTGCTACAGCACCCCAGAAAAAGAAGAAAGGGTCCAAGGAGATCAAAGGGTAGAAAATCTTCCTAATAGAGGGCCTCCAATGAAACACCTTTTGTGACAGAGCCAGCATGGTGGAAATTCCATGTTGTGCAGGTCTGAATCTGGCAACCCTAGAGGAAATGGATTTGAGGGTTATTGCTGCCAAAGGAGGGTCAACCAGTTATTAAGTCCAAAGGTTCACATACTTTTCCCCCATCACTGTGAATGTTTACATGTTATGTGCAATTAAACCAATGGCAACACCCTTAGTATTATGTTCAGCAGACTGTGTTCTTCTATTGTTGTGACTTAGATGACGTCCACTAGCACATTATGCCCAATTCAGCATATGAACTCCACATGAATCCCAATGACGATACTTTTTCTTGCAACTGTATTATAACACCCAAGAGATTTTTTAGTGGAGAGGAGACAATAGAGACCCCAACCATGGCAAGAAAGAGGGGATGCCAGTAAGAAGACATCCAAACAGAGGAGGGGGTGCAGAGCAGGCTGGAAAAAACAAGCGAAAAAGAGATCAATAGGTGATAGAATATTCAATATTACTGGAGTCGAACTTAGTAAAGATGAGATCAAAGTCTTTGATAAAGGCTTGCAATTTGCCCCCAAAACAAACATAAATAAATTCAATGTTTATTTGGATCTTCAAAGAAATGTGAGAAAATTTAAATTTAAAAAAATATATGTCAGGAAAACCAAAGGAAAAAATGGTGATTAATAAAATGGTCACAAATAATTACCAACATACAAATTTGAGAAATAAGTCACTATTCAACCACAAAATAATGATAATGGACATATTTATGTTTATAAGAGGATGGTATCTCAAGATTTTCAAAAGATGGAGATTAAAAAATGTAAAGAGATCAGAGAACTGGAGATGGGAATTAAAAGTCTTGAAAGCTGAGATGACATAGTGATCCGACCTGTGGACAAATGGGGGAGGGGGATTGTAGTTTCTCTCCAAACCTATTATACGGTTGAATTACAGCAACAATTGAATGATACAGATACTTATTGCCTGCTTATCTTCGAACCCAACCAGTAAATATAAGAAAGAATAGGATAAATTGATACACAAGGGTATATCCAAAAGGTATCCTAAATTAAAAAGAAGGAAGGTATGTATTGTCCCTGACTCATGTAGGATTCCAGTCATATATACTATCTCTAAATTGCATAAGAATAAAGATAATCCACCGGCCGTCCAATAGTGAATTGTATTCAGTCCATAGGGGCCAGGTTGGGACAATATATAGATGTATTAGGGTGAGTTCAGGGGCTGCTGAAAAAACGCTGAACGGCTCCTAAATGTGAGTTTAT
>CATNWA010002045.1:0-24994 GCA_951230385.1 Staurois parvus
CTGTTATTCATGGAAGACTGTATGCATTGATTGTGGATCAAAGCATTTTTTTAATGCACAATTTATATGCACAACAATTTGCCAACCCAAACTTAAACCTTGCCAGAACCTCTCGCATGGAAACCATTACGGTTTCCGAAGTTTTAAAGTTTTTTGGGCCTAACCCTCAACATGGGTATTACTAAAAAAAAAAAGAATTGCGGTTGTATTGGTCCCACAGACCAGATTCATCATATGTCTGTGTTCTCTGCTGCCATGGCCAGGCATAGATATGAGAGTATAATGTGTTTTATGTGGATTTTGGGTGCAAAACTGGGAGAACATTAAAAAAAGAGGCTAAAACAAAGAGACATAACTATGCCTAGTGAGCAGGGCTTTTTCAGTGGGATCACGGGGGAACAGAGTTGTGGCACCTCCAGCACAGAATGTATGTACTGGCAAAGGGGCTGTGGTGTACTGGAGGGTTTATTGATGCTGCCTGCTGGGGATCTTTTGTAGCTGGAGGTGTAGTGTTGCTTGGGGGGGGGGGGTCTGTTGTTGCTGAGAGGATCTACTTTTGTGGGGAATCTATTGTTGTTGGTTTCCTGTTCTTAGCTGACAGGAGTGGAACCCGGTGTGGTCTTCTGCTGCTGTAGCCCATCTGCTTCAAGGTTCAACATGTTGTGCATTCAGAGATGGTATTCTGCATACCTTGTGTAAGGGACCGCCCGACGGTACCACTAGCACTCCACTGAATAGGCGTCCCCAGCGCACGGAGTCTAAGTCCCAGGGTGTTTGTTCACCAGGGCCCCTGATGGTGGGGATGGACTTGGAGCCCCCCGAGACCAGGTCGTGGCTACTGGGTGCGTCCGTCAGTGGTAGTGGTATGCGCCAAGGGCTCCCACGGGAAAGAGTCTGATGTAAGGAGGTCAGAAGACCCCACTGCGAGGGATGGGCGGATGGATGGATGGATGAGCAAGGTCAGACGGGCCGGGTCGGTAACAGAGAGGACGGTAAGGTACAAGGCAGCGGGCAGAGAATGGTCGGATCACACGCCAGGTCAGCAACAGCAGGTCAAATCTAATAGGGGGCATCCAGGAGAGAGGTCAGGCAAAGCAAGGGTCAGAATAGGAGAAAACAGCAAGGTCAGGTACAATCTGGGTCAATAACTTACAGGGTACAGGTTCGCAGAATCACAGGATGCAGGAAAGACCAGAAGGCACTGAATGACAGCTCAGGGCCATTTAAATATCCCGCCCTGCGCTGCCATTGGTGCCCAGCGGGCGGCCGCGGCTTCTACTGCGCATGTGCGAACTCGAACGCCGCGGCCGGCCCGGACCTAGTGCCCATGTCCCTGCACAGGGCGGTGCACTGCGCCTGCGCCGGGACCATCGCGGCGGGGATTGAGGAGATCCCTGACATTGCCCCCCCCACGGGCAACCTTCGGATGCCCACCCGATCTCTCCACCACGGGTGATCGTGAAAAAACCTCCGGACAAGTCTGGGTGCATGGACATTATGGGCTGGCTCCCAAGAATTGTCCTCAGGGCCATAGCCCTTCCATTTGATAAGGAATTGGGTCTGGCCCCCTCTCCTTCGGCACTTCAGGATTGTTTTCTACCTCAAATTCTTCTTCTCCCTCGACCGTTATGGCTTCCGGGGGTCTAGATTCTCGGTCAGGGAAGGCATCTGGGATCACTGGCTTCAGCAGGGACACATGGAAGACTGGGTGGATCTTGAGTGTGTCAGGAAGGACGAGTTCGTAGGCCACTTCGTTGACCATCCGTTTAATGCAAAAAGGGCCTATAAATTTGGGTCCCAATTTCTTTGACGGGCAAAGCATCTTTAACCATTAGCCGCCCGGCCAATGGCCGTTTGGCGGCTTCAGATGTGTCTCTTCACTCCGGGTGCACGCCATTTGGCGTGCTCCCGCACATGCGCCGTTTGCGCTACTGCAGAGCGGCACAGCACACCGGCCGTGCACCTAGGACAGGGCCGATGACAGATCCGAGTACCGGCTCCCGTTGCTGGTACCATTTGACCTGCTGTGACCAATCACAGCAGGTCACATGACAGTTGTATACAATGGATGGCTTCATTCATGATGCCATCCATTGTATACTAGTAAATATAAACGAAGGTAATATGGTGCAGCGCTAAAAGAATGAAACTGAAAACAATCAAAAGTCAATGTAATCATTCCAGATGTCAGATCCTCCAACATTCAGATGGCGAGCATCCCTCTCACGGTGGGTCACCGAAGACTCAAAGCCGGATCCTGAGGTCCCCTTTAAGGTCAATCAGGCACTTCACATTGGTGGTGAGACTCTCTCCTTTGAATGGTAGTGGCACCTTTTCTGTGGGGGTAGTAGCTCCACAAAGGAGCCCCAGAAAGAACACAGGTGCCAGAGATAGTGTAGTATGTTTAAGAAGATTTATTTGCCTTAGCATAAAATACAGGGTAGCATGCAGATCCAGACCCATAAAGGTTAAATAAGGATAAGGGGTAGCAATAACTGACCCTAGTAAAGATGTCCGCCGAGCCTCCTCGTGGCTCCGGCGGTGCGAATGACGCCGAACGCTCTGTACAGCTCCTCCTTAGGCCTTTCGTGCTAAAAGCACATCATCAGAGGGGAGGCTGTGCAGGAGCGTGACTGACGTTGGGAATTTATGCAGGGGAAGACGGCGCATGCGCAGTTAGCCGCGGCCATCTTCCCGAAGTATCAGACAGTGCGCATGCGCGTTGATGACGGGACGGCGCCATTTTGCCGTTTTTTTATGGATCCGCGATACTGCTGGCAGAAAGGAAGGGACAGGGAGATTAATCCCATTAACCATTCAGGTCTAGCTAAAAGCTAGCCAGCCCCAGACCCCAGGGAACAAATATGTGGCTGATATACACACATCTTCCTTATACTCCAAAAGATAATAAAGTGACAGTGCTCAAATATTTGTATGATATAACAGTGGTGTCTATGGCCTTAAAGTGGCCCCACGGTGATTGGCAAATGTCTATATTATCGGACCACGGCAAGGTGGGTGCACTGAATATACATAATATGAAAAATAAACAGTAAATAATAAAATCTAGAATACAATGCATAAATAGTATAAGGATAAAAAATTATGTCAAAGTTGTGGTGCCTCACTCGCTCTGTTACATAGAGTATGAGCGGATAAAATGAAAAAAAAACAATTACACATAAAATTGTGATATAGCACTCTATATTCACATATCAAAAATCGTAAATACTCTATAAATATAATATAATACAAGTATAAAATATAAATAATGGGCACAAGGTTAAAAGAAAGTATAAAAGGCATAGTGTATCATTCAGCTATTGGCAATGAAGCAGTTAACATCTACTTCTATATTATGGCCTGCGGGATGTAATGTGTTAAGCTCAAACACCCACTTTGTTTCCGCTTGGAGACCCGCTCGTGTTTATTATAATACCTCTCCAATGATGGCCAATCACATCTATGCCAACAAATTTCAAAGATGACGGGTCTTTATTATGATGAATCCGGTAATGGTTGGATAATGAATGCTCTCTAAAGCCCTTTTTTATATTGGATACATGTTCACGCAAGCGGTCACGTAAACGCCTTGTGGTCCTGCCCACATATTGTTTTTGGCAAGGACACTGTAACAAGTATACACAAACTTACTATAGCAAGATATGAATTGTTTTATATTGTATATTCTACCAGTAACAGATGATTCAAATGTAATAGCTCTGTGTGTTTTCTGATGTTATTATATTTACAGATAACACACCTGTACAGGGATGGAAACCCTTTAAATCATTGAATAAAGAAATATTATTAGGGGGATCGACCACATTAGGTGCAATCATCTGTCTAACAGCATTAGCTTTTTCGGAAAATGATTTCAGGTTTCTCAGGCAAAAATTTTGACAAAACTGGATCCATTTTCAGAATGCCCCAATTTTTATTGATAATTCTATTAATTGATTTGTACTGGTTAGAAAAACCAGTAATAAAGGGGCATATTTTAGTTGTGCGATTCCCTTTAGGCTTATTCAATAACATGGAGTTTCTGTCCATTTGTGCCACAGTTTTAATAGTATAATCCAAAACCGCTTCGTTGTACCCTTTTTCCAAGAATCTGTCTTTTAGAATATTTGCTTGGACCTGGAAAGTGTCTTTATTGGTACAATTACGTCTAATTCTCATCAGTTGGCCTTTCGGAATGTTTGTTAGCCATTTAGGGTGATGACAACTACCAAGGGGGATGTAGCTGTTGCGGTCTGTGGATTTAAAAAATGATTTTGTAATAATCCTTCCATTAAAATTAACAAGAGCGAGATCTAAAAAGTTAATCTCCTGCCGAATGTAAGCATAGGAGAGTTTAATATTTAAATCGTTATTAGTAAGAGAGGTAAAAAGTTGATAAGAGACTCCTCCCCCATTCCATAAAAGCAAGATGTCATCAATATATCTTTTATAGAACATCAATTCAGGCCAATCTCTAGCAAAAATAAGGTCCTCCTCCCAACGGGCCATAAATAAATTCGCCAGGCTAGGGGCGAGCTTAGCCCCCATTGCCACGCCCTTGGTTTGCAAATAATATGTTTTATTAAACCAGAAATAGTTTCTGTGCATGGCAAACTCTAATAATCAAGGATTAAAAATTCTTTTTGGGCGGCAGGTAAAGTGCTATAGTGTGTAAGATAAAAATCAGTTGCTTCCATGCCATCTTTATGATTAATGTTAGTATATAAAGAGGCGACATCTGCCGTCACCAAAAATGTATCAGGAGATGTGACTAAAGTGCTTGTTTCATTGAGGACCGCTGCTTAGTATCTCGTAAGTAGGATGGCGTTTGTGAGACCAATGGTTGGAGGAAGAATCAACATATTCCCCAATCTTAGAGCATAGAGAACCGATGCCACTCACTATTGGTCTGCCTGGTGGTTTAGTGGGGTCTTTATGAACTTTGGGCAGTATGTATAGGACTGGCAACCTTGGGGTTATTGGGCATAGAAATGCTTTTTTTCTTTTTGTTTAGAATGCCCTCTTCATAACCTCTATTGATAATATTTTTTCAGGGGAACGTTTATATTCCACCATAGGGTCTTTGGGTAAAAGGGTGTAGGTTGGTCTTATCACTCAAGATGTTATTAACCTCCTTTATATAGTCATCTTTTTTAAGGATCACAACGCCACCTCCCTTGTCAGCCGGTCTGACTACCAGATCCTTCCTTTCAAGTAACAACTTAATAGCCTTCTGATCTCCTGTTTTATCGAAAGACTTTTTAAAAGGTATGTCCCTTAAGTCTTTCAGGACCTTATACCTGAATACGTTCACATAGGAGTGGGCCTGAGGAGGGGGATTATAGGTCGATGCGTTTATGCAAATTGGAGTGAGTGAACTTGTCAGAGGTCATGTTTTTAATAATAGGATTAGTTGCAAAATATCTCTTAAGTGATAGTTGTCGTGTAAATTTGTGTATGTCCATATAAGTGTCAAATTTACTCAAACTTTTGGAAGGGGCATATTTCAATCCCTTATCTAATAGTAATAACTCATTATCCGTTAACTTTGTTCCACTAAGGTTAAAGATCCCTTGTCCTTTTAAAGCTTTCTTTTCTTGGGTGTCTATTCGTTCTCTTTTCCTCCTCTCTTTCCCCTCCGGTGTCCCTTCTTTTGCGCGTTGTACCTTCCCTAAAAAAGGCTGTTTTGGGTAATTGGTTTGTTGTTGGTTATGATTATATCCCGAGTTTGGTGGCGGTGCCCTATAAGAATTATTATTATGGGAATTTTTATTATTATTATTGTATGTTGGTTGTTGCCAATAATTTCCCTTATTCGGTTGATGATGAGCCCCTTTATTCTGGTTGTTAGGCCTTTTGTTGTACCGTGGTGAGGGAGAATAGGGTTTATTCTGTTGTCCCTGATATTGTGGATTATAATATTGATTATTATTGTAGGGATGTGGGGGATAATGATTCATGTGGGGCATAGCTTGTTTATTACGAGAGGGTGTGTAATCCTTTCTAGATGGGGTATTGGCATTATTAGGGTGCCAACCATAATCACGTGACCCTATGTTATCATCATAGAGATCTTGTAAGGGGCTAAACCTATTTGTGGTAGGTGAGGCATAATGATGATAATCATGCGTTTTGGTATTATGTTTTATTTTTATGGTGATTCCTATTATTCATAGGTCCTGTTAATAATGGAGGTTTTGAATTAGATGTATCATTAGGATCACTCTGTTTCTGCCAGTCAAATACCACCTTCTCGGAATAATCTCTATAATCCCTTTGGAATTTTTTCTTCTTTTTAATTCTTTGTTCCCTTTCAACCCCTTCCATATGTGTTTTTAGTTTATCAGATTCTCCTATATATTTATCAGTACCCTTAAAGGGGGTTAATTTCTCACGTACCAAATTAATCTCATTATCCAAAATGGCAAGTTTCTTCTTTTTACGTATAATCAAGAATTTCAATAAATCAATACCCATATTGTTAAAAAATTGATACCATTCAAGATGACTGCTATGATCCTCTGAGTCTGGGCGGATATCCAGCGAAGCGATCTGGGAACCATATGTTCTTTTACATATTTCTCCAGGAATGATATATCCCAAAGAGTTTTAATCTCTGCTGTTGTTAAAATTCTTTAAATGTGTAAAAAGTCCTTTTAAATCATCATTTTCATTATCCAACGTAAAGAAATCATCAGAAATGGCACTCCTGGACAAAGGGAGGTCAAAAATATCTCCCATATTAAGGATATGAGAGATCTAGAGCAGCTACAAACTGATAATGGTAAACACAGACAAACGGCAAAAGTGGATAATAGTGAGCGCTCTTATATAAACACAGCAGCTAGAGCACCTAAGGCAACCACAATGCCTTTAAATGTAAATATAAACGAAGGTAATATGGTGCAGCGCTAAAAGAATGAAACTGAAAACAATCAAAAGTCAATGTAAAATAATATCCGTGGTTTCTTATAGAGGGTGCAAACTTCCAAAGCTCTTGCGGCCTTAAATAATAGCAATGCGCACTCACCAGAAACGCATGGGTTATGCGCATGTAGGAATAATCATTCCAGATGTCAGATCCTCCAACATTCAGATGGCGAGCATCCCTCTCACGGTGGGTCACCGAAGAGTCAAAGCCGGATCCTGAGGTCCCCTTTAAGGTCAATCAGGCACTTCACATTGGTGGTGAGACTCTCTCCTTTGAATGGTAGTGGCACCTTTTTCTGGGGGGTAGTAGCTCCACCAAAGGAGCCCCAGAAAGAACACAGGTGCCAGAGATAGTGTAGTATGTTTAAGAAGATTTATTTGCCTTAGCATAAAATACAGGGTAGCATGCAGATCCAGACCCATAAAGGTTAAATAAGGATAAGGTAGCAATAACTGACCCTAGTAAAGATGTCCGCCGAGCCTCCTCGTGGCTCCGCGGTGCGAATGACGCCACGCTCTGTACAGCTCCTCCTTAGGCCTTTCGTGCTAAAAGCACATCATCAGAGGGGAGGCTGTGCAGGAGCGTGACTGACGTCGGGAATTTATGCAGGGGAAGACGGCGCGTGCGCAGTTAGCCGCGGCCATCTTCCCGAAGTATCAGACAGTGCGCATGCGCGTTGATGACGGCGCCATTTTGCCGTGGATCCGCGATACTACTGGCAGAAAGGAAGGGACAGGGAGATTAATCCCATTAACCATTCAGGTCTAGCTAAAAGCTAGCCAGCCCCAGACCCCAGGGAACAAATATGTGGCTGATATACACACATCTTCCTTATACTCCAAAAGATAATAAAGTGACAGTGCTCAAATATTTGTATGATATAACAGTGGTGTCTATGGCCTTAAAGTGGCCCACGGTGATTGGCAAATGTCTATATTATTATTAGTATATTGTATACTAGTGCCTAGCTGTGAATGGTCACAGCTAATCACATGCACATGTCATGTGATTAGCTGTGACCAAATCACAGCTAAGCACACAAAAAAAAAAAAAAGCTGAATGAATCGATTTCATTCAGGTAAATGCTTGCTTATAGCAAAGTAATTCTTTGCTATAAGCAAATTGTGTAAAAAAAAAATTTAAAAAAAAAAAAAAAAACTGATCACTTCCCCAAAGTAGTACAATGTTACTATGGTAACATTGTACTACTTTGGTCGTAGTAAAATATGAAAAAAAAATCTTTAAAATTTTTTTAAAATGTAATAAAAAATTAAAAATAAATAAAAAAAAAAATATATATATATTTTTTCATACTGTCACCAGTCAGTGTCCCTGTTAACCGCCATGCCAGTTATATGATGACGCTGTACTGCACTGGTGACAGTATGTAAAAAAAAAAATAGTGAAAATAATTTTTTTAATTTTTTCAATTTCCGAAAAATTATGACAAAAAAATATAACTTCAAAAAACTCGCCATGCCTCTTATGAAGTACGTCGGACTGTCTACTCTGCAAAAAGGGATCATTTGTGGGATATCTGTACTGTTCTGACATTCTTGGACCTCAAGAAATTAGATTGGCTGTCAGTACTTCAGGATTGATTATTATTATTTATTATTATTATTATTATACAGTATTTATAAAGCGCCAATAGTTCGCTCAGAGCTGTACATTACAAAGGGAGACAGAACATGTGACAGAACAATACCAATACAATGCAAAACATGAGGGGATCAAGGGCCCTGCTCTTTCGAGCTTACAATTTAGGAGGGAGGGGGTGGTGGCACAGGAGGAGATAGCTGTGGGGGATGGAGTGGTAGGAAGAGTGGAGGAGGGAGGCAAGTTAGCAGGGGGTGGGGTAGGCTTCCCTGAAGAGATGGGTTTTCAGGGTGCGCCTAAAGGAGAGGAGAGTAGGTGATAATCTGATGGTTGGGGCAGGGAGTTCCAGAGGATGGGTGACACCCTGGAGAAGTCCTGGAGGCGGGCATGGGAGGAGGAGACCAGGGAACTAGAGAGAAGGAGGTCTTGTGAGGAGCGGAGTGTGCGTTGCTGGGCGGTACTTGGATATTAGGTCAGTGATGTAGTTCGGGGCAGTATGGTGGACAGCTTTGTACGTCAGCGTTAGGATTTTGAATTTGATCCGTTGCGCAATCGGAAGCCAGTGGAGGGATTGGCAGAGGGGGGGTGGCGGAGACAGAGCGGTTGGAAAGGTGAATGAAAAAGTTCGTACACTTGAATGCACACATAAACGCTCTAGAGCAGGGGTGGGCAAACTTTTTGACTTGAGGGCCGCAATGGGTTCATATATTGGACCCGGGGGCCGGACCAAGAGTAGATGAATGATGTGTATGTGTCATCCATAGTAAGTATAGTAATATTCCCCCATAGTAAGCATAGTAATTAATCCCCCATAGTAATTAATCCCCCATATAGTAATTAATCCCCCATATAGTAATTCATCCCCCATAGTAATTCATCCCCCATATAGTAATTCATCCCCCATAGTAATTCATCCCCCATATAGTAATTCGTCCCCCATATAGTAATTCGTCCCCCATATAGTAATTCGTCCCCCATAGTAATTCATCCCCCTATAGTAATTCATCCCCCATAGTAATTCATCCCCCATAGTAATTCATCCCCATAGTAATTCATCCCCCATATAGTAATTCATCCCCCACATAGTAATTCATCCCCCATATAGTAATTCATCCCCCATATAGTAATTCATCCCCCACATAGTAATTCATCCCCCATATAGTAATTCATCCCCCATATAGTAAGTCCCCCATATAGTAATTCATTCCCCATATAGTAAATCCTCCATATAGTAATTCATTCCCCATATAGTAAGTCCTCCATATAGTAATTCATTCCCATATAGTAAGTCCTCCATATAGTAATTCATTCCCCATATAGTAAGTCCCCATATAGTAATTCATTCCCCATATAGTAAGTCCTCCATATAGTAATTCATTCCCCATATAGTAAGTCCCCCATATAGTAATTCATCCCCCATATAGTAAGTCCCCCCCTGTGTCAATTCACTTACCTTTGGTCCGCGCGTTCCTCTCGTATTCCCGCGCCGTTCTGGTCTTCAGGGAGGACTGTGAGAGGAGTTCGTCACGCTGCCCCGCCTACATCCTGACAGCTGCAGAGTCCTGACGTCCGAGAGGAGGGAGGGGGGCGGCCATCCGAGAGGGGGGGCGGCCATCCGAGAGGAGAGGAGGGGAGGGGAGAGGAGGAGAGGAGGGAGGGAGAGAGGGAGGAGGAGGAGGGGAGGGGAGCGGGCGCCCGGCACACAGGAGAGCCGCATCTAAATTTGTAAAGAGCCGCGGCTTGCCGACCACTGGCCTTGCGGGAGCCTAGCTCCGCGGGGCCGGATTAAAAGGTCCGCCGGACCGTATACGGCCCGCGGGCCGTAGTTTGCCCCATTGCTGCTCTAGAGCCTTGAATTCTGCATCTGAATAGATCAAGTGCGTAAACAACTTCTAGATGTTGTAGACAGGAAAGCCAAACGTAGTTTTATTCTTCAACAAAAACTCTTTTATGAACATGGAAATAAGAGTGGCAAGTTTCTAGCCCGGGCCTTACAAGCCAAGAAGGCAGCACGACAATATACCAGCTTACTTCTAAGCAGGGACGCTTATTGAAAACATCAAAGAATATTGCAGCTGCTGAATTTGAAAACTATTATTCTGCCTTATACAATTTACCTGTACCATCTAAACCTCCAGGTGACACTAGATCACGTCAGACAATTATCCAGACTTTCCTGAACCAATATCTCCCAAACCCAATTACTAGAACACAAGCAAAAGATTTAGATGGTGCTCTGACCCTAAAGGAGTTACAACAAGCTATTGCACAACTGAAACCTGGTAAGAGCCCAGGTCCCGATGGATTTGTCACTGCCTACTATAAGACTTTTCACGACATATTGGCACAACCATTTTACGGGCCTTCAATACCTTAGATACACCAGGGCAATCCTTGCGCCATCTCACTGAGGCACATATTACGGTTATACCAAAAGAGGATAAAGACCACACATTACCAGCAAATTATCGTCCGATCTCTTTATTAAATGTTGATTTAAAGATCTTTGCAAAAATCTTGGCCAATCGCCTATTACATATTATAGATCCCATTGTATCAATGGATCAAGTGGGCTTCGTACCTGGGAGAGAAGCCAGAGACAACACCATACGAGCCATAAATGTTCATCATTGGTTAATTCAAAAACAACAATCAGGCTTTTTCTTATCACTAGATGCGAGAGAAGGCCTTTGATAGGTTAGCATGGGATTATATGGAGGCGGTTCTTTTTGGCCTTGGATTGCCTCAGCGTTTCCGTACCTTCATTATGTCTTTATATACCTCTCCCACAGCTAAAGTACGAGTTAACGGTCTACTCTCGGACTCTTTTTTGATAGGCAATGGCACCAGGCAGGGGATGCCCACTATCCCCCCTCCTTTTTATTTTAACTGGAACCACTGATGAATTGCATCAAACAAAACGATAATATCAAGGGGATTCATATCAATGGCAAAATTCATAAGATAGCGGCCTTTGCAGATGACATCTTGCTTTTTCTAACAGATCCCCATATCACTTTACCTAATCTGCTAAAAGATTTTGAATTGTTTCATTACCTGGCCAATTTCAAAATAAACTTCTCTAAATCCCAAGCGCTTAATGTCTCTCTACACCGGGAGGTGATTAGGCAAGCGAAATCGAACTTCCCTTTTGCCTGGCAGTCGGAGGCAATTACATACTTGGGAATCCAATTACCGACTAATCTAAAGGAACTCTATGATTTGAATTTCCTACCCCTCTTGCGTAATATTGCCAAAGACCTCCAGACTTGGAACAAACCTTGGTTTTCCTGGTTTGGTAGAGCAGCCATTCTCAAAATGAATGTGCTCCCAAGAATATTGTACCTACTCCAAACAATACCGATTGCATTACCGAGTTCTTTCTTTACATCTTATAAAAAAGCTCTGCTCCTCCTTTCTTTGGAATAACAAACACCCCAGAATTAGCTTTGTACAAACTCACCATGTCTAAAAGAAGTGGAGGTATTGGACTACCTGACATTACACGGTACTACAGGGCGTGTCAATTGGCAAGAGTAGTAGACTGGACCTCGAACTGTGATCGTAAGATTTGGGTTGACGTAGAATCTGATTTTTCGATGATTTCGCTTGCCTCCTCCCCTTGGCTGGGAAATGCTCATATTCCCACTGAATTTCGGGATCACCCTCTTGTAGGCCCCACGTTAAACTGTTGCCAACAGACATTCCAGAATACTGAGCTCTCTTCCTCCCCGGGCCCCTTAACCCCAATCAAAAAGAACCCTGACTTTTTGCCGGGTATGTCCCGGACTTTCCTCTCTGGATGTGACCTTCCAGATAATCTGACAATGCATCACCTTTTCAAAAAATACTAAGTTCTTATCTAGAGAGGACATTTTGAAGTTGTGGCCATCGCTGAACCTAACACCGTGGATATATAGACAAATTCATCATTTTACACATAACACCTCTCATTTACAAGACTTACTCCAGGTCGCTTACTCCATTTGAGAAACTTTGTTTCTCGAACCCCCCCCAGCGACATGTTATATCCAAGCTTTACTCCCTTCTTGAAACTACTAGTATATCTCAACCTCGAAAAGCGTGTGAGGCTTGGATACGAGATTTACAAATACCTTTGTCAACTGACGACTGGGATCACATTTATGAACACATACATTCGGGCTCCATGTGTGTTTTCCACGCAGGAAAGTAATTACAAACTATACACTCTAGATGGTACAGAGTTCCGTCCCTGCTGCATAAATTTGACCCTAACATTTCAGAGTTGTGCTGGAGATGTAGACAGACAACAGGCACACTCCTACATATCTGGTGGGATTGTCCCTTGTTGCAGCCTTTTTGGAAAAAGTGCGAGATATAGTCTTACAAGTGACTACTTACACTCTGGAATACACACCGGCTCAATTTTTACTTCACCACTCCTCAATTCCGTTAAGGATGTACCGTAAGTCTCTTACCCTGCATATGATAAATGCGGCGAAACAATGTATTCCTGTCCACTGGCGATCAGAACAGATTCCTACTGTGCGGGAGTGGTTTCATAGGGTCATCAGAGTTGCGGAGATGGAGGAATTGATTTCAGTGACAAGAGACCACCCTGAGAAATTTCGGAAAACTTGGGCGTGTTGGAAACACTTCCAAACTACCAATTTCTATAATCTCTATATGAATAAATAAAACTAATTTACAGGTCGTGAATACCGTTCACAGTTATCACCTCTGGAATAGCGCCGCGGACCGTGTTTATCGAAATGTACGTTAAGTCCTAAGGATAATACCTATTAGCTTGTCTACTATATTATATTATGGTTGGCTTAATAACTATTACTTGATCCATCCTTCCCTTTTCACTTCCCTCCCACCTCTCACCCCGCCCCCCCCCCCCCCCCCTCTCCGTCCCCCCCCCCCCCCCCCCCCCTTTTTTTTTTTTTTTTTTTTTTTTTTTTTTTCTTCTCCTCCCTGTGCTTTCTAAATCTTCCTCCATATACAGTACTCTCCTCTTTTTTTCTTTTCTCTCTTTTTTTTCCTTTTGTCTCATATTTCTCTCTTACACAACTATTTCTACATACAAGCAGAAACTTAACTTAACCGGGTGCGGAATTACACGAGGCGTCAGCCTCAGACATCAATGCTGTTTTTTGCTCCACTACCCGATTACTTAAGCGCTTTTTACCCCCGACACTTGCATCCTCTATACCTCTATTGCTTACCATTCATATGTGCGAACCTGTTATTTTACTTTGTTTACTGGGTAGCGTGATCTCCTGTTTATGTTTACTGCATACTTCAATTACATGTCTGAATACCCGTCTGCGTTACGGGAGATTGCTTCAGTTATACGTATGCAAAATGTGTTCCGTACCTGTCTTTAATCTCAAATGTCTTGTATTTCAATAAAAATTTTTGGAAGGAAAGGTGAATGAGTCTGGCAGCCGTGTTCAGGATGGACTGAAGAGGGGATAGCCAGCGGCGAGGCAGGCCAGTGAGGAGGGAGTTGCAGTAGTCGAGTCGTGATATGATGAGGGAGTGGATGAGCTGTTTAGTGGTTTCTGGGGTTAGGAACGTGCGGATTTTGGCGATGTTGCGGAGGTGGAGTCGGCACGAGTTTGTTAAAGATTGGACTTGGGGCTGGAATGATAGGTTGGAGTCCAGAATGACACCCAGTACTCTGGCCTGCAGGGCGGGTTTGATGGTAGCGTTGTTGGATGTGACGGAGAAATCAATGGGGGGTGGTGTCCGGGGGCTGGGGGGAAGACAAGAAACTCGGTTTTGGAGAGGTTCAATTTAAGGAAGTGGAGCGACATCCAGTCTGATATGTCGCTCAGTAGGTGTGTGATTCGGGCTGAGACCAAGGAGGTGAGGTGGGGGGTTGAGAGCTAGATTTGTGTGTCGTCGGCATAGAGGTGGTAGTTGAAGCCGAGAGAGTGTATGAGTTGGCCAAGGGAGGAGGTATAGATGGAGAAGAGAAGGGGCCCGAGGACAGAGCCTTGAGGGACCCCAACAGAGAGGGGGGAGTGAGGGGGAGGTGGTAGCATTATAGGTAACGCTGAAAGAGCATTGTGACAGGTAGGATGAGATCCAGGAGAGAGCAGAATCTCTGAGGCCGAGGGGAGTGTAGTTTTTTGAGGAGTAGGGGGTGGTCGACTGTGTCGAAGGCCGCAGAGAGGTCAAGGAGTAGGAGCACTGAATAGTGTCCATTAGCTTTGGCGGTTAGCAGGTCGTTGGAGAGTTTGAGTAAGGCAGTTTCGGTGGAGTGTAGGGGACGGAAGCCGGACTGTAGGGGATCGAGGAGGTTGTTGTCGTTGAGGTGAGAGCATAGGCGGGTGTAGACTAGGCGCTCGAGGAGTTTAGATGTAAATGGGAGCAGGGAGATGGGTCTGAGGTTGTTCGGGTCATTGGGGTCCAGGGAGGGCTTTTTAAGTATGGGGGTGATGTGTGCATGTTTCAGAGGGGAGGGGAAAGTGCCTGAGGAGAGGGAGAGATTGAAGATGTGGGTGAGGGAGCGTAGGATGGAGGAGGAGGAAGGTCGTAGGAGTTGTGAGGGGATAGGGTCGAGGGGGCAGGTGGTGAGGCGGGCATCAGAGAGGGTCTTGGAGACTTCCTCGATGGTAGTAAGGTCAAAGGTTGTGGAGTGTTGGGGGAGCTTCAGTATGAGGAATGTAGGGTGGGGTGGAAGAGGAGGTCAGAGCAGTGGTGGGGCCGTGGGAGAGGGGTGATGAGGGGGGTAGCTGAGTGAGGGTGAAGGGGGTTGGAGAGAGTTTGAGCAGCGACGAAGTCCCTGCGGGTTATGTCGAGGGGGAGGGGGGATAAGGGGGTAGCTGTGTGAGAGGGGACAGGTTGAGATCGGCCCAGAGGGCGTGTGAGTTGCGGCAATGTCCTTGCGAATTGTGTCAATTTTGTTTTTGAAGTGATTGGCAATCTCAAGGGCAGTGAGTGAGGTGCTGGGTGGAGGTGGGGGTGGAGAGGAGTAGAGAGTTGAAGGCAGAGAAGAGTCGGCGAGGATTGGAGGAGAGGGCCTTGATGAGGGTCAAGAAGTAGGCCTGTTTGGCAGCATGGAGGGAGGAGGTGTAGGTGCGGAAGGCAGATTTGTAGCGGGTGAAGGCTTGTTTGGATTTGGTTTTGCGCCATAGTCGCTCTAGGGCACGACTTTGTCGTTTGAGGGTTTTGGTGTGATCAGTCTGCCAGGGCTGGAGCGGTCAGGGTCTGGTTTTGCGTGTGGTTAAAGGCGCTAGTGAGTCAAGGGCTGTTGAGAGCGCATTGTTGTAGGCGGTCAAAGCCAAGTCGGGGCAGGACAGGGGGAGGATGCGGTCGTGGAGTTGATCAGCTGCAGAGTGGAGGGAGGCAGGGTTAAGGTTGCGGAGGTTACGGCTGGTAGTAGTGTGACATTTGGAGGGGTAGGCGTTGGAGGACGAGGAGATAGAGAAGGTGATCAGGTTGTGGTCAGAGAGAGGGAAGGGGGTGTTAGTGAGGTTGTGGGGAGCGCATCGGTTGGAGAAGACAAGATCAAGGATATTTCCGTCGGAGTGGGTGGTGGATTGTATGCACTGTGCAAGTGCAAAGGAGGAGGTTAGGTGGAGGAGATGGGCTGTGTCCGGGTTGTCGAGGTTGACAGGGATGTTAAAATCCCCAAGAATGATGGTGGGTAGCTCAGAGGAGAGGAAGAAGGGTAGCCAGGAGGAGAAGTCATCCAGGAAGCGGGGTATGGATCCAGGAGGCCGGTATATCACAGCAATCTTCAGGGGGGTTGGGGAGAATAGTCGGACGCAGTGGGCCTCGAAGGAGGAGAAGGATAGGGAGGGGGGGTTTGGGAGGACTCGGAAGGTGCTCTGCGGTGACAGGAGCAGACCAACCCCACCACCTTTACGACCGTTAGGCCTGGGTGAGTGGGTCCAGGTGAGACCTCCATAGGAGAGTGCAGCAGGGGAGGTAGAGTCAGTGGGCTGGATCCAGGTTTCCGTGATCGCCAGGAGGTTGAGGGAGCGGGAAACAAAGAGGTCGTGGATGGCGGTAAGCTTGTTGCACACCGAACGGGCGTTCAGGAGTGCACATGAAAACGGGGGGAGATTTTAGGGAGCAGGGAGACAGATACTAAGTTGCGGGGGTTGCAGTAGGACATGGAAGTGGGAGGGTGTTGAGAGGGGTGAGGGAGGTGGAGGGCCAGGATTTGGGGAGATGTCCCCCGCGGCTAGGAGGAGGAGAAGGGTGAGAAAGGTGGCATGGGAGCGGGATGTGCAGGAGCGTGAGAAACTCCTAGTGGAGGTGTTGGGGTCAGTGGGAGAGCGGGAGTAATAGGAGGAGGTGGTGGGTGCCATAGAGGGGTGAGGGAAGCAGTGAGGACACGATATACAAATGTTTGGGAGGGGCAGAGGGATATAGTGAATGGAATTTGGGAACGGAGGAGAGGAAAATGAGAAGGAGGAGTGGAAGAGACATTTTGGGGAGGTGAAGAGAGAGCAGTAGTAGGGAGATGATAGCAGTGAGGGGGAGATGTACAGGTTGTGGGGTGGGAGCAGAGGGGTAGAGAAATGAGATTTGGGAACAGAGGGTAGTAATATGATGAGAAGAGGGGCGTATTATATAAAGGCACACAGAGTGGGTCTCAGGCATGTAAGAGGTTTCCCAGGGTGTTTGCTTGCAGTCTTCCAGCATGCAGTAGAGCTTCTAACTGTTGTTGTGTCTTCCTGCTGCTTGGGTTCTCCTGCTTTAGTTCAACTGCTGCGTTTAACTGCTTCTTCTATGCACTCGTTCGAAGCCGCACTCAATCTGAAGCAGCACCCCATCAGAGACTGTGCCCCCCATCAGAGATCTCCCCCATGAGCTGATCTAAATTTTATAGGGAGATGCTCAAATGAGCATTCAACTCCACCCCAATTAGAAGCTGATAAAGATCACATGAGGAGTGGGGAATGATTCTCTCAGGAAACAGGCACCAGTCGTTAAAACGGGTGCAGCTAAAGGTGAGTGCTGGTCAACATATACAAAAATATAAATACACCATTTGTTCTGAATATAGCAGGAGTCAATGCGTTTTGGAGTTAAGAGTGGAGGTAGGAGAATATTGATCAATTGATCAATATTCAGATCTATACCATAGTTTGTGAACTCTATAACTTTCCTACAAACTAAATAATACATCCTAATTTGGGTTATTTTCACCAAAGACATGTAGCAGAATACATCTCAGCCTAAATTTATGAAGAACAATTATTTATTTGTAAACTTTTATAACAGAAACAAAGAAAAATGTGTTTGTTTTTCAAAATTTTTGGTCTTTTTTTGTTAATTTAGCAAAAAAAAAAAAACCCAGAGGTGATTAAATACCACCAAAAGAAAGCTCTAGTTGTGTGAAGAAAATGTTAAAATTTTAGTTTGGGTACAGTGTTGTATGACCGCGCAATTGTCATTCAAAGTGTGAGAGCGCTGAAACGTGAGAAATGGCCTGGGCAGGAAGGTGTAAAATTGCACGGTATTGAAACGGTTTTAAATTGGACGTCGCTAGCCAAACCTTGTCCCCAGGCCGCAACACCAGATCTCCCTCCGTTTCCTGTTGAATGCCTTCCTGTAGTCCTCCTGGGCCCGACTGATGGCCTCTTGAAGCTTCTTATTGTTCGCGGAGAAAAACGTTACCGTACCTTGCGTTACTGGTACTGGGCATTCCGAGACCAAATCGGGAGGAAGACTGGGTGAAAACCATAGTTGGCAAAGAACGGGGACTGTCCTGTCGCTGAATGGCGAGCGTTGTACGCAAATTATACTATACCTGAAACCTGCGTTTCCCTGTGTCAGTCACACCTTTCTGGTCATTCCTAGATTCCTGACATCACACCAAGGCCTTTCCTGACCAGAAGTGGCTGCACAGGGAAGCCATCTTGACTTGTTGTGAAGGATGCATCCTGATGAGGTTATATATTTGTCTATGCTAGTTTTTGATGACAGAGAATATGCCTATCAGACTCTCTGCGGGAGTATACCAGGGATCAGCTGCTAGAGTGCATACGGGTCGCTCATTCCCTAGTAGGTCAGGACCTAGAGCTCTCTGAGGTGCAACCATTGATTCAGGCTTGTGTTGAGTTGGCTTCATCTAGTACCCCTGAAAGCAGGGATGAATTCCTTCCTCCATTCAGGGTGAGTCAAATAATATCACTGGTATGGTTGTTGGAGGATGATCCGGATTGCTTCTTGGAGCATTATTCAGCATGTTCACCACATGTGCTAAAGAAGTGTATAAACGCAGTGCAATCTTCGAGCAGACAGGCCTTGTGTAAGCTGAGCGTTGTCCAACCCTTACTGCAGACATGGTCAGACTTGTCACAGCTAGCCTCAGTCAGCTTGCAACAAACCAGTCCTGCTTCTCATCATTCCTCTGTTCAAAGCTCTCTTCCTGCATTCCCGACAGCACCCCCAGTGACAGCCCAGTGTACCCTGCTATCTACCACATGTCAGTCCCCTGCTCCCACTCGCTGTACCATCCTGCCAGTATCCAAACTGGTCAACCTGTCGTCTGAGAACCCGCCTTCCGTGGTTCAGCCGGCTCACTTGGTGCCCACTGTTGTACCAGTTGACTCGGTGCCAGTTGACTCGGTTCCCACTGTCGTGCCAGTTGACTCGGTGCCCGCTGTCGTGCCAGTTGACTCGGTGCCCGCTGTCGAGCTTGGTGACCCGGTACCACGGTTCTGCTAGATGGCTCGGTACCCACTGACATGCCTGGTGACTCGGTGTTGTACTCGGTGTGACTGGTGTTGTACCAGTTGACTCGGTGCCCGTTGACTCGGTGCCGCTGTCGAGCCTGATGACTTGATGCCTGATGATTCGGTGCCCGCTGTCGTGCCAGTTGACTTGGTGCCCGCTGTCGTACCAGTTGACTCGATGCCAATTGACTCGGTGCCCGCTGTCGAGCCAGATGACTTGATGCCTGATGAGTCGGTGCCCGCTGTCATGCCGGTTGACTTGGTGCCCGCTGTCGTACCAGTTGACCCGGTGCCAGTTGACTCGGTGCCCACGGTCGTGCCAGTTGACTCGGTGCCCGCTGTTGAGCTGGATGACTTGATGCCTGATGACTCGGTGCCCGCTGTCGTGCCAGTTGACTCGGTGCCTGCTGTCGAGCCAGATGACCTGATGCCTGAGGACCCAGTGCCGCTGTTGAGCCACATGACCTGATGCCTGATGACTTGGTGCCTGCTGTCGTGCCAGTTGATTCAGTGCCCACTGTTGTGCCAGTTAATTTGGTGCCTGCTGTCGAGCTTGGTGACCCGGTACCGTGGTTCTGCTAGATGGCTCGGTGCCCGCTGACATGCCCGGTGACTCGGTGCCGCTGACTTGCCAGGTGACTCTGTGCCCGCGGTTCTGCTAGATGGCTCGGTGCCCGCTGACATGCCCGGTGACTCGGTGCCTGCTGACTTGCCAGGTGACTCTGTGCCCGCGGTTCTGCTAGATGGCTCGGTGCCCGCTGACATGCCCGCTGACTCGGTGCCCGCTGACTTGCCAGGTGACTCTGTGCCCGCAATTCTGCTAGATGGCTCGGTGCCCGCTGACGTGCCCGGTGACTTGGTGCCCGCTGTCGTACCAGATGACTCGGTGCCCACTGACGTGCCTCTGCCCGCTGCACAGCCCGACATGCCAGCCCCTGATGTCCAGCTAAACTGGCCAAGAACTGATTCCCAGCCTGCTCCTGGAAATCCCGTGCCCAGTGACCTGCCTTCCTGGGTTCTCCCACACAAGGAGAAGTCTACCACAGGAAACCCAGCCAGCCGGTTTACTCCGGCAGTAGGATATTCAGCCAGTTACCTGACCCGGGTGGTGGAACATTTTGCCCACTAAGGACTGTTTGGAGCGTCCTGAGGCCGCTCCTTGAGGGGGGGGGGGGTACTGTCAAGAATGGACTCAGCACTGGTGGTGGGACTCACCTGCCGTGTGGGCTGCAGTACCAGAGCTGACCAGCTGGTGCTCTCAGCAATGGACTCAGCACTGGTGGTGGGACTCACCTGCCGTGTGGGCTGCAGTACCAGTGCTGACCAGCGGGTGCTCTCAGCAATGGACTCAGCACTGGTGGTGGGACTCACCTGCTGTGTGGGCTGCAGTACCAGAGCTGACCAGCGGGTGCTCTCAGCAGCCAGAAGCTCACACCTGCAATCAGCCAAACCTGGGGCTGATTGCAGAAATGTGTATTTAAGGCATGACCAGGCCTGTGATCTGGGCCTTGGTGTATGTTTTCCCATGAGCCTCTGTACCTGGTATCTTGTGTTCCTGCTTCGTTGCTGACCCGGCTTGATCCTGACCTCTGCTGACCGTCTCCTGTTGAACCCCTGGCTTGCCTGACCATCCTTCTGCCTGATCCCCTGTACTGCACTGCCGTGAGTTACTGAACCCGGCTTGTGACCTTGACCATTCTCTGCCTGCTCCTTTGGTACCTTGCTGCCCGCACGTTGCTGACTTGGCCCGTCTGACCATGCTAACTACTCTGCCATCCATCCATCTGCACGGATCCAGCTGTACCTGCACATACCTCTGGCGGATCCCTCTACCACTAGCAGGTGTACTCAGGGGCCACGACCTGGTTCCTGTCTGCTCCAAGTCCATCCCCACCATCAGGGGCCCTGGTGAATAAGCAGACTGGGACTTAGACTCCGCGCCCTGGGGAATCCTGTCCTGGGGACCACTAGAGGTACCACCAAACGGTCATTACAGAACCCTACGGCCGGCCTGACCGTTCCACCTCTCCAGCCCTGACTACGCCTGTGTTCCTGCACCTACTAAGATTAGTGGAAGGTTGGTTTGTTCACTGTGCGTTTATATATATATATATATATATATATATATATATATATATATATATATATATATCTGCGTGGCTAATAATAAACTGTATTATTATACTATACCTGAAACCTGCGTTTCCCTGTGTCAGTCCACACCTTTCTGGTGATTCCTAGATTCCTGACACCTATACATTTCTTATGTCATCTCTTCTAAGATCCCTGTCCTGCCTGAAAATACAGGATGCAAGCTCCAAAGAAACTGTTGTGTATGTTCCAGTAACAGAATTCGCTGTGCCACCTGATACTACTGTCTCCAACATCCCTCTCAGCCAGGCCTCTGTATTGGAGAATATGCTTCTGGATCTATCACACATCACTACACTATTAGTGAAGAAAAAGCAAAGTGACAATATTTTTCCAGTGTCCGCTATCTGCTATTTCCTTGTGTGATCTAGACTGTTTATTGACCATGTCTCTGCTTGCTGCCTGAACTGACCTTGTTACTCGACTGTGCTTTTTGCCTGCCACTGTATTAGTGGGATTCAAGGTAATTCAGGAGTTTCATGTATGTAAGGGGTTCCAGAATCGTTTTTTCCAAGTTTTTGGTTTTCTCCAGGTTTTGTAATTCTCAGATTAGGGTCTGGAGACCAGCGACTTCAATGAGATTGAGGTGGGAAGAAGCCTCTACCCCTGTGTCTAGGTCTTGACCGAATCCCTAAGCCTGAAGTTTCTGCTTGCCATGGCCTGTGAATCATCCATGCCTCTGCCTGAACTGACCAACCTCTGCCTGCTATGCTACCTGTTCTGCCTGTTTATAGACCGTGTTCCTGCCTACTGCCAGGACCAATACTCTGGCTGTGCTGACCATGTCTCTGCCTGCTGCCTGGACAATTCCTTTGGCTGTTGCTGACCACATCTGTCTGCTGCCTGAACCAATGCTTTGGCTGTGCTGACCATATCTCTGCCTGCTGCCTATACTAATTATGGACAGTATTCATGCCTGCTGTCTGGACAATTCCTTTTGCTCTCGCTGACCACATCCCTGGCTGCTGCCTGGACCAATGCTATCTGTGGACAACTGCACTACTAAAACCACAAATAATCTTTTGTTTACCATTTTCTCAGCAGAATGTATTTTGCATTATAATTCTTGGTATGTACATGCTATGTGTAAGAAATATCTTATAAATTGACAACTTTGCGTACAAAAAATACATTTTCATTTTCTTTATGCATTTTCCAAAAACTTGGGGAAAACAAAGACATGTTCAAAAGACTCATTATTTTTGATAAAATATACATTGGTCTGTTTCCTTTGCAAAATGTGGTAATTTTGTGGGTAATCCTATTATCCTGGTACTCCAGGGCCTTCAAAAATATGATAGATAATCAAGAAATTCGATGTGTAATTTATGCCCCTAGAATGCCTGAAGGTGTAGCTTGGATGTTGGGCCTCTGTATGGCTGTAGAAAAGTCTTACATGTAAAATCGTTATACTCAGGAGTATCAGAATGTAATTTGGGGTGTAATTCTTAGTATGTACATGCTATGTGTATATTGGGGTGTAATTGCAAGTACTGTATGCCTATGAAAAATAACTTGCTAATATAACAATTTTGGTCATTTGGAAAATTAAAGTGTGTGTGTGTGTATATATATATATTATTTTTTTTATATATACTTTTTCCTATGAATTAATTATCAATTTTTATCTCTATTCAATTTAAGCTTCATGTGAACTGTTCAGAAATTCAGATATGAATTTTTAATTTGCTGTGTCTGATATATATAAAATGCCATCTGACTGCCTCTTCTGGAGTATGGTCCCTTTTAAGGTGCATGGAGGAGGCGTTTCACTGGGTTGCCATATAATACACAGTTTTTTTGCTCCTATTGGTTGGACTTGAAAAAGGAGACCCCGCCTCTGAAACATGTCGTCATAGGAGCTCATCAAGTCTGATTCCTACTTCCTCTACCATATAATATGCCTCCTCTACTCTTTCTTCTCATATTATCCTTTGTTCTCAAATTCTCATTTCTTTACCCCTCTTCTCCACCTAAAGCTTTAACATATCATCCTGTTGCAAATACTATGTCAGTTAAAGTTCCTATTCTGTAGCAATGTTGTGAGCATTAACACAATCCACTTCCTCCAATTGTGAGGGGTTCGACTTTCCACAGTATGCCCTACATGTTTCGCAACTGAAGTAACTTCCTCAGGCGTTCGAAATGCATTTATAGAACAGAAGAACAAATATTGCCCAATTATTTTCAAATTATACACACAATCAAACAAATGAACGTATACCCTTAGAAACCTATTAGAATACAACAATGTAGACCGTGTAGTATATGCAATTCTCAGGGCGGTGTGGAGGACACCACAGAACCAGGGGTGGAAATAACCCCTAGAGTAGATGCGGTGGCACACAAAGCTGTGGAAGGAGAAGACCATAGCATCAAGGAACAGACTGGATGATGAGATAAGATCAGTGGCCCAATTACATAGGTTATACGCACTGAAGATGTCAATGAATTACATGAAATACTCAAAGCTTCCACAATACCATTAGGCCATTAATATAAGTCAAGCATTTCCATATAACCTAAAAAATGCCCAAAAAGGAAAGCTTCTGTGAAAATCCAAGGGCCAGAAAATATATCCATGACCAATGTTCATTACAGGAGTGAAACATTGTAATTACCTTAAAGATTGTTAAATGTTCTAAACGGCCAGTGTAATATACAGCCCAAGCTATTATAGCTCTCCTATCCTCGTCCTCATAACTAGGTAGGTATGCTTCCCAACATGGACAAGGCAACAGTTGTTAGAATGTATACAAAGTACCAAGGGTACCAAGGGAACCATCACTATCTCAATCACGTTATCAGTATATACCAAACCAAATGACCACAATTAACAAGTCATTCAGATAATGGGGTAAGTGGCCTGAAACACACAGCAAACCTTCTGGAAATGGCACATATTGATGTGCCATCCTTGAGGAGTTGGACTGCCCCCTATTGCCTTCTCTTTACGGGGCACCCACATCATATCACTATCCCTACACAGGGTTATCCCCCACCAATAAAATCCTATAATTTGTTCATATACAAGTATGTATAATTCTTTTATATGCAGATCCTTTTTTAGATATACCAATTTTTAACATATTCCTTTTTTCATTTTCCCTCTAGAGCAGCAATGGGCAAACTACGGCTCGGCGGACCTTTTAATCTGGCCCGCAGAGCGTGATACTGTCAGGATGGCTGGCAGGATGTGTGTAGGCGGGGCAGCGTGACGAACGTGAGGGGAGCTAGGCTCCTCTCACAGTCCGCCCTGAAGACCCTCGACGTATCTGCGCATGTGCCGGAGATCGCCGATCGGCTGCTAATGCCTGAAACTGGCACATGCGCAGATACGTCGAGGGGGACAGATCCTCATAGGAGACAGATTTTCATGCTACACCGGAACGGCGCGGGGACACAAGAGGAACGCGCGGAGCAAAGGTAAGTGAATTGACACAGGGGGGACTTGGGAACTTAATATGGGGAATGAATTACTATAGGGGGGGATGAATTACTATATGGGGGATGAATTACTATGGGGGATGAATTACTATGGGGGATGAATTACTATATGGGGGATGAATTACTACAGGGGGGATGAATTACTACATGGGGATGAATTACTATGGGGGAT
>CATNWA010002046.1:0-25807 GCA_951230385.1 Staurois parvus
CCCTTTTCTGGGGAACCAGCAGGGCCAAAATGTTTTCGGGGGTACCCAAAAGGGGAGGAGCGGGGTGCTCTGTGAAACCCCATTGCACAGCGGGGTAAGTATGATAAAAAAAAAAATTTATTAATTCTTTAACTTAAAGGAAAATTTTCCTATATTGTGCGCCTTGTTTTCAATACTTTGTTTTTAGACGGGGGGTAAAAAAAACCTTTCTATAGCATTTAGCATTTATTATCATACTAGTTTGTTTGGGATCACATTAGTAAATTAAAATTGTAACAGCAAAATAGAAGATTCTGCCAAAATCATCTATGGAAACTTTCTAAAGCTAAAACAACAATAGTATTAAATTCTAAAAAGAAAATGATCAAAAGCAAGATATAGCTAACAGATCCTTCTGCAGCCTCTTTCTTTTTGGAGAAAGACATTATTTTGAGTTTCTTCCTACACAGAATACCAGCTGAGCAATACGTGCTGTCTTTTGGCTTTTTATTGTGACATCAAGGCCCTTAATGACTCTCCCTTTGAATTAGTTAGGGCATATTGCTCCTGGTGTGGTCTACACAATCATGAAAATAATACATAAATAAAAAGTAATATTTTCTATTTTTAGATGGTGAAATCACTGTAAATGCAGTAATAACAAAGTATCAGTAGAGCAATGGTTAGCAAATAACCCTAATGCTTCCCTAGCAAGGGTTTGTTTGTACTCTGGTTTATTATGTACAGCATAGTATTAGGGCCCCTGCAGCATGTTAGGATTTGCTTTTCTTCTCTTAATTTAGCCTCAACATTTTTCCTTTTCCTCTTAATATTTATATTAACTTACGTACTTGACCTAGAACAAGACCATGTGAACTACTGCAGAAGTGAAAAAAGTGCTTCTCTTTCTACGAAAATTACGTTTATTATACATAGACGTCAATTCAATTTTTCATGTACGTGCATGGTTTAGTGCTGTGTGCCATAAAAAACAGTCTTGTCTTGAGTCATGAAAAATAAAAATGTCTAGAACCAATATTGCAGCCTGAGAAAAATCATGAATAGCATTGTTTAGTTATTGTCACACATTTCTTTCTAGGTAAGGAATAGCTAAAGAACGTTTCTCCCTATTCTCTGATTTATATTTGGTACCTGAACTAAACTTAGCATATGTCATAAATACTAACACAGCTGTAGTTTTATCATTTTCTGCCCTGTCCATCAATCTCATGTCCAGTTAGATTTACAGTTAAATAATTGGGAAAAAAAAGTGATAAAAAACTGCCCGATTTACAGCAATTATTATGTAATGAGAAAAATTAAGCTCAGACCCATCTTTTTATTGGCATTCTATTTACCCAGCCACATTTTTCAATTTTATATAAAGAACAAAATTTATCTAATTGTACAATATAGAACATATGGTTCCCAACTTTTAGCCCAGGGCCCAGTGCATCCCTATTTTATTTTTTCTTACCTAGATGCTTACTCAGGGCCTGTGAGGAAAAAATAGTATGTGGACTATGCTGTAGTAGATAACACTTGAGTCCTTGTACCTCTTTCTCCATAAAATACCTTGAGACCCAGAGCTTTTTTTTTCCGCTTTATTTCCATGTCTCGATTCACACACATTACACCTTTTTAGTGCGTTGTAGTCTACCCTAACTTAGTATATATTGTTTTGGGGAGCAGATAAGGTTTCATTTAGCAGCAAATTTGGGTAATACTATATATTTTTTGATTTTCTTATTTTTTTTATTGCAATAAATAGTAAAAAAATAAAAAAAATAATTTTCCTTTGAAAAGGTTTTTCATAAATTTGTGCACTTCTAAATATATTAACCTCAAAATATAACCATCAAAGTAATTTTGATTAACATGAATAACACAACTGGTGGTGACTTTTATAAAAAATGTAACAGAATTGATAAAGTGAACATATGTGTTTTATTTTAAAAGACCTTTATACCCCAAATCAATGCCACGTTACGACACATGCAGGGAAAAAAACAATTTAAGTGTGAATTGTTAGTGTAATATTAAGTTAGTATTAACTTGGATTGAAGAGGACACAAATTAGCACAACAGTGATGGTTTTTTTTACAGGTTTGTGATTGTTAAAAACTCAAAATAACAAAGTGATTTCAGTTTTGCAAGCCTTTTATCACTTTATGAAGCAATGCCATCCGATCATTTGAAATCACTGTTTGTGACCTAGGGGTTAATTACATTTATTTTTAGGGGATATAGTTATTTTATTTTTATATGTTTTACACTTTTTTTTTTTAATGGGGTCTCTGTAGCTTGTCAGTAGAGACCAGATCCAAAACCCTCCATGCAGTTGTGTAGCAACAGATCATTTCTAGTGGTAATCTATTGTTGGCTACAATCAGTTAGCAATAGGTTATATTAGCAGTGATCTAGTGCAGCAGGGAGAGGCTGTATAGAGCTGCAACAGAAAGTTCTCTGATTCTATTTGTGATGTCACTGAACTCCTAACGCAAACAAAATGTGGAAGATTGCTTCAGTTCCTGAGCTTAGCACTTGACCCTGACTGTAACCGATAGCTGGTTATTCCAGC
This sequence comes from Staurois parvus, assembly GCA_951230385.1. Taxonomy (NCBI): domain Eukaryota; kingdom Metazoa; phylum Chordata; class Amphibia; order Anura; family Ranidae; genus Staurois; species Staurois parvus. The sequence continues at coordinate 2,561 of CATNWA010002046.1, forward strand.
ACTAAACGCCACCAGAACCCAAAAGAGCCACTTAGTCCTTGTGCCATTTTAAAATGGCATTGGGGGAAACTATTCACTGTCCCTCTGAAGTTTTAAAAACAGCACCCAGAACTCAAATAGTTATATAACTTCATTTATTTCTTTCACTCTATCTTATTTTTCCCTCATTGTGTTTTTTACCTCCAATCTTTTAAAATGGATCTTACTGAGATAAATTTCAACTGTGGCACAAGCAATTTTTTTGACCATCTCAAGTAGCCGATTATGTACCTGTATAATTTCCAACAGCAGCCATTTCAATTTTCTCATTTTTTTGTCCTATCCAATATATTTTACTATTTTAATCCATGGATCTGTGCTTTCTGTCCTTCTAAATGAAGATTATTTGGACATATAGTTGAAATTTGAGTGGTTCTCAGCACAGCTTCCTATGATTTCATATAGTTGATTATTATATTTACCATATTATTTTTTTAAAAATATTAATATATTTAGGAGGCTGTGTGAGTTTAGTGTAGGAACTTCATGAACTACTAACCTCTCTGTTTTATTCAAAAGTTCATTTAGATAAAGGTTATTTTATACGAGTAATCAATAAAGCTGTAAAATGTTTTAATAACTCTAGGTGGAAGCCTTTTTTGAATTAGTCCCTACTAAAAAAATATTAAAACCTGACAGAGATTTGAACTCTCCCACTCAAAAACTGGGTGACACAGGCCACAAGCCTATTGACATGACTATCTTTTCAGTATTTCATAAAAAAATATTATGTTCTGTACCAAAGTCTATTCCCTGTTTACTGAATTGTCTGATTATCATTTGCCTAATACCTAAGTCTAGTACACACGATCAGAAAATCGTAGGGAGAATACCTCTTTTGAAGTGTTCCTACTATAATCTGGTCATCAGTACACAGTTTTCACCCAAAATTAATTGAAGGGACAAGCACAAATATTTCCCCGCACAATACCAGATCATACAATTTTTCGTTTAACCGGTACAGTTTTCATCCAAAAATACAATAAAATTACAATACAATACAATACAATACAACACTTCCGAATTTTCTTTCTGTCGTACAAGATTTTTCGTAATGTTAGTAACCTCACTTTCAATATGAGACTAGCATGCAAAAAAAAAGGATGATCATTTCATTCAATATTCTCGTTGTATGTATGGGGCCTTACTCTCTAGTCTTTTTTTCGGCAGATACAGCACGTTAGGCCTTTTAGAAAAATAAATACTTACACCTAGTGCTCCATGTTGTTGCTAAAATAATCGATGAGTCTCGGGTACTAAAATACATAAACTTTCCATCTGTCCTTGGTTCACCAGAGCTGTCCCCTTCTTAGACCTCTGTTAGAGTGGAACTTGCAACATGAGTGCGATTTCATGGGGATATACTGTAAGAAAGGGGATCATCTGGGCAGAATAGAGTTGGTTTTAAACTGTCCAGATTTATAGTTTTTTAAATGTTATCAGGTTTACATTCTTGCATGACATCTTTAAGATTTTACTGAAATATACAGTCAAAGTCACTTCTTAAGCTACATATCATCCACTCTTCATAACCACCTAGAAGGCCATAGGAAAATATTTGCATGCAGAGCCTGAAACGCACTATACCATGTTAAATGTAAGGGTCTAACTGTTCATGCAGGATCTTCCACTGGTCCAGGGGCGGACTGACCATTCGAGCACTCGGGCACTGCCCGAGGGCCCGGGGTCCATGGGGGGCCCCATGAAATGCCTCTGGTACCTTTTTTATAGGCTTTTTTGAGTGTAGGCAAGGACACAGGGGCCCCATGATCCCCTATTGCCCAGGGGCCCCATGAGTTGTCTGTGCTGGGCTATGGCTGGTTATTGTGATTATCTATTTAAAAAAAAAACAAAATGAATGAATGTATAAAAAATTTAACTAAGGATAAAGTATCTGTTTTCTAAAGTAACAGACAATCCCAGTATTTCTTTCCAAAGTTTAGACTGAACGAACACAGAAACCCTAAAAGCTGCTGCAGGTAAAACCTTTATTATTTTTATCAGGTTTTTTATTATGCGCTGTCATTAGAATTTTTAAGAAGGTATTGTGGTAATTTAATATATTGTAACACTGTACCTACCTAGAAGAAAATAAACCATTTATTTCATTGGGTCTATAATGGGTTTATGCTGGACTCCTATAAAAAAGAAACTAATTCTAATTCGGAAATGCTAGAAGAAAAAGCCAAAACCTTTTTTTTTTATTTTTATAAAAACCATCTTCCATCTATGTTTTATTGGGGAGATTTCCTTTCACTTCCTTTTGAGTCTAAGGATATCTTTCTAATGTGAGGACTATCCCCTGTAAGACAGTTGTCACAGGATCTAGTGTATCTATTGGAAGATTTCCTCACAGGTGTCCTTTTATGAAACAGAGATTAGCGGCGATCCTGAGGATCGTTGCTGATCTCAGATCATTAGTGGTTTAGGAAACAGAGATGATCAGTGGAGAACATGTTCTCCACTGATCATCTCTGCACCCAGATGGCCAGTATATGAAGGAGTGATGTCAGCCTTTCAATGGCGATCTATGTTCTCCCTGCAGATTCTCCAGCCCAAGCAGCGATAATTTACCTCTGCTTAGCAAACGGTGTTTGACTGATCTCTTACTGTACTCTCACGAGATTATAGTAAATGCAGCCGTTTTCCAGCGTTTGTAGATCGTTCTCCCTTCGTGCGGAGAACTGATCTACACTGCTTCATAAAAGGCATTCACAGGAGAACTGTGTTCTACGAGAATGCCGGAGAACTGTGTTCTACGAGAATGCCGGAGAACTGAGCAGCGGTAATTTACCACTGCTTGATAAGAGGACACCTAAATTCCTTTTCTGATGGCAGCTCAAAATTTTAGATTTATCCTTACACAGACACAGACAGCAATAAAAAATCTGCTGGAGAGTCTAAACCACGGGTGTCAAACTGGCGGCCCTACACCTGTTGCCAAACTACAAGTCCCATAAGGCATTGCAAGATTGGCAGTTACAAGCATGACTCCCAAAGGTAGAGGCATGATGGGACTTGTAGTTTCGCAACAGCTGGAGGGCCGCCAGTTTGACACCCCTGGTCTAAACCCTTACCATTCTATCCAACTAGCACTCCACTGGTCAGGCGTGCCCAGAGCGTGGAGTCTAAGCCCCAGGGTACTTGTTCACCAGGGCCCCTGATGGTGGGGATGGACTTGTAGTACCCCGAGACCAGGTCGCCACTACTGAGCACACCTGTCAGTGGTAGGGGTGTTCGCCAGGGGCTCCAACCAGGGAGAGCCAGATGTGAGGAGGTCGGGTGACCCCGATGGGATGGATGGATGGCTGAGCAAGTGCGAAGTCAGACAGGCCGAGTTGGTAACGTAGAGGACGGTAAGGTACAAGGGAGCAGGCAGAGAATCGTCGGGTCACACGCCAGGTCAGCAACAGTAGGTCAGATCTAATGAGGGGCATCCAGGGAGAGAGGTCAGGGCAAAGCAAGGGTCTGGGCAGGAGAAATCAGCAGGTCAAGAACAATCCGGGTCAATTAACTTACAAGGCACAGGTTCAGAATCACAGGAAGCAGGTAAGACCAGAAGGCAACGAAATGACAGCTCAGGGACATTTAAATATCCCGCCCTGCGCTGCCATTGGTGCCCAGCGGGCGGCCGCGGCTTCTACTGCGCATGCGCGAACTCGAACGGCGCGGCCGGCCCGGACCTAGTGCCCGTGTCCCTGCACAGGGCGGAGCAGTGCGCCTGCGCCGGGACCATCGCGGCAGGGATCGAGGGGATCCCTGACATTGCCCCCCCCCCTACGGGCAACCTCCGGATGCCCACCCGATCTCTCCACCACGGGTGATCACAAAGAAACCTCCGGACAAGTCTAGGTGCATGGACATTATGGGCTGGTTCCCACGAATTGTCCTCAGGGCCGTAGCCCTTCCACTTGATGAGAAATTGGGTCTGGCCCCCCCTTCGTCGGCACTTCAGGATTGCCTCCACCTCGAATTCTTCTTCCTCTTCAACTGTTACGGCCTCGGGGGCCTGGATTCCCGTTCCGGGAAGGCATCAGGGACTACCGGCTTCAACAGGGACACGTGGAAGACAGGGTGGATCTTGAGTGTCTCAGGGAGAACAAGTTCATAGGCCACTTCATTGACCATCCGTTTGATGCAAAAAGGGCCTATAAATTTAGGTCCCAACTTTTTTGACGGGCAGAGCATCTTCAAGTTCGATGTAGCCAGCCAAACCTTCTCTCCGGGCCGCAACACCAGATCCCCTCTTCGCTTCCTATTAAAAGCCCTCTTGTAGTCTTCTTGGGCTTGACGGATGGCTTCCTGTAGTTTTTTTATTGTTTGAAGTGAAAAAGGTTAGTGCATCCTGTGTCGCTGGAATTGGGCATTCCGGGACTAAATCCGGGAGGAAGACAGGGTGAAACCCATAGTTGGAGAAGAACGGGGACTGCCCTGTTGCTGAATGGCAAGCGTTGTTGTACGCGAATTCCGCCAAAGGGAGAAGTGGCACCCAGTCGTCCTGAGAGAATGATGTGTAGCATCGCAGGTATTGCTCTAGGGTCTGATTGGTCCTTTCGGTCTGACCATTGGTCTGAGGGTGAAATGCCGAGGAAAGGGATAGCTTGATATCCAGGGCTTTGCACAATGCCCTCCAAAATCTCGAGGTAAACTGCACCCCTCGGTCCGAGACGATGTCTTCGGGAACCCCATGCAGTCTAACAACCTCTCGAATAAAAACTTGCGCCGTCTCGGCTGCTGATGGAGTCTTCCGTAAAGGAATGAAATGGGCCATCTTGGATAAACGGTCCACGACCACGAGAATTGCTGTGTGGTCCAGTGAAGGTGGAAGCTCGACTATGAAGTCCATAGAGATTTTCTGCCAGGGCCGTTCAGGGATGGGTAATGGACGTAGCAGGCCCCACGCCTTATTTCTTGAAGGCTTGTTCCGCTGGCAGATGGCACAGGAGCCCACGTAACTTTTACAATCCTTGGCCATGTCCGGCCACCAGAAGGAACGTCGGAGAAGTTCCAGGGTCTTGACCGGGCCAAAATGTCCTGCCATCGGGTGGTCATGGCAATGTCCCAAGACTAAGGTTCGGGCTTCCTCCGGCACCACAATCCGGTCCTCCCTCCATAGGAGTCCCCCCTTGTTCTGGAGGGGCGCCCCATCGGAGGTAGACATCGCTGTGGACGCTCTCAGGATCTCGGAGCGAAGGTTCGTCTGGAGGGCCAAGAAGTTTCCCGCAGGCAGAATAGTGTCAGGTACTGGGATCTCCTTGGCGTCCTCGTACATACGTGACAACGCGTCTGGCTTCGTGTTTTTTGATCCCGGCCTGTATGTGATGTGGAACTGGAACCTCGAGAAAAACAATGCCCATCTTGCTTGTCGTGGGCGCAGACGTTTGGCCGTCCTCAGATATTCCAGGTTCTTGTGGTCCGTGAATATCAGGATGGGATGTGAGGCACCTTCCAGCAGGTACCTCCATTCTTCTAATGCGGTCTTGATAGCCAGTAGTTCTCGATCCCCAATGTCGTAGTTCTTCTCCGCAGGGGTAAGTTTCCGTGAGAAGAATGCTACTGGGTGAAGTAATTCCTTGGCGCCCTTTCGCTGGGAAAGGATGGAGCCAACCGCGTTTTCTGACGCATCTACTTCTAAGATGTAGGGCAGGGAGGCGTCGGGATGACCCAGAATGGGTGCCGAGGTAAATAACTTCTTTAGTGCTTCAAAAGCTTCCTGTGCCTCTGGCGTCCATCTGAATCGCGTCCCAAGCTTGGTTAACTGAGTGATGGGGGAGACCAGACCCGAGAAGTTCTTGATGAACTTCCGGTAGAAGTTTGCGAACCCGATATAAAACGTTGGACGCTTTTCCTGTCCGTGGGTTCAGGCCAATCTAGGATCGCAGAGACCTTCTGAGGGTCCATTGCGACCCCCGTGGTGGAGATAATCAGACCCAGAAATGTAACGCTAGCCTGTTCAAAAGCAACATTTCTCTGCTTTAGCGTACAACCCATGCTGCCGCAACCGCCCCAACACCTTTGTTACATGTACCCTGTGCTCCCCCAGGGAGGATGAGAAAATCAAAATGTCGTCTAAGTAGACGATGACAAAGATGTCCAGGAAGTCCCTAAAGATGTCGTTTACAAAGTGCTGGAAGGTGGCCGGCGCATTGCACAACCCGAAAGGCATGACCAGGTATTCAAAATGGCCGAAACGGGTGCGGAAGGCCGTTTTCCACTCATCCCCCTCCCTTATGCGAACCAAGTTGTAGGCTCCCCTTAAGTCCAGCTTGGTAAATACTACTGCAGCTTTTAAGCTCTGGAATAATTCTGGTACCAGTGGTAATGGGTAACGATTTTTGATTGTGACCCTATTCAGCTCCCGATAGTCAATACATGGCCTCAAAGTCTTGTCTTTCTTTTCTACAAAGAAGATCCCTGCACCTGCTGGGGAAGTGGAGGGACGGATGAATCCCTTCCGGAGGCTGTCCTCAATATAATCCTTCAGGGCCCCTAATTCTAGCTCAGAAAGGGGAAAAATTCGCCCGAAGGGAATTTCAGAACCGGGTAACAGATCAATAGGACAGTCATATGGGCGGGGGGGGGTAGAGTATCTGCTCCCCGTTCACTGAACACATCAAGAAACTTATGATAGGCTGCAGGAATCACTTGTTTTAGGCTGGCATCCCCTTCAGAGCACAGGAGGACCTGGGGGACCTCCGGGCCCGAAGTTCGGCACAGTTCCCGACAGTATGGGGAAGGGAACGAGACAACCCCAGTTTCCCAGTCAATTTGGGGGTTATGGGCCCGCAACCATGGGAGCCCCAGAATGACTGGGAAAAGGGGTGATGCAATAGCATCCAGGCGGAGGAGTTCCCGGTGCTGACCGGCAATGGAAGTCACAATGGAAGGGGTCTCCTGGTTAACCACCCCTGACTTTATCCGGGACCCATCAGCCAAAAAAAGATGTGAAACCCCTTCTCCTTTGGACGGAGGGGGATACCCTGCTGGTGAGCAAAATTGATATCCACAAAACAGCTGCATGCCCCCGAATCAACTATGGCCGTCACCTCCACGGTCCTTTCTGAAAGCTGAAAGGAGAGGGGGACAACTAAGTATTGGGACGGATTCATATTGCCAATAGATAAAGAAGATGAGGTGAACTTACTCAGTTTCTGCGGGCAGGAACGTACCATGTGACCAGCTTCACCGCAGTAGAGACACAGATTCTGGGAGCGTCTGCGCTGGCGTTCCTCTGGCGGTAGTTTAGGCCGTGCCAGGCCTAGCTGCATGGGTTCGGGAGCATCTTCAGACGGCAGGTTCTGGATGTTTGGCCTAGTATGTTGACTGGATCCTTGGAATGACCCCCAGGTATTTCCGCGACCCTGACCAGACCTCTCCAATCTGCGCTCCCGTAGCCTACGGTCAATTTTAATGGTGAGTGCAATCAAGTCCTCTAATGTCTCGGGCACCTCCACCCGGGCGAGCTCGTCTTTCAGAGCCTCAGATAGGCCCATACGGAACTGGTGCAAAAGTGCGAACTCGTTCCAGCGAGTGTCTCCCATCCAGCGCCTAAAGTCAGAGGCGTATTCCTCAGCCGCTCGCCGACCTTGTCGGAGTGCGTATAATGTGGCCTCGGCCGAGGCCGCCCGTTGTGGGTCATCGTATAAGATGGCCATAGCGTTAAAGAAGTTGTCAACCGTAACCAGATGGGGATCATTATTTCCCCTTAGTCGGTGGGCCCAGTCTTGGGGTTCACCCTGCAACAGGGAGATAACAAACCCCACTTTCACCGATTCTGTCAAAAAGGTCCGTGGTTGCAGTTCAAAATAGAGCAGACAGGAGTCACGGAATGACCGAAAGCGTGTGCGATCCCCGTGGAAGCGCTCGGGTAAGGGTACTCGGGGTTCCGCCATAGGGAGTGATGCGGAAGGCCCAGGAGCCGGCTCGTGGGCTGCTGCGACCGGAGGTGCAGGAGCCGGGGCCTGTGTGAAACAGGAGCAGATATGGTGCAGGCCTGAAACCGATTCTCAATCTGCAAACATCTGTCCTGCAAAGAGTTTACTGCTTGCGTCAGGGTAGCCAGGTGCCTGCAAACCTCCTCCATCGGGGAGGGTCCTCCTCGAGGCTCAGTCATGGCCTTCTGGTACTGTGAGGGACCGCCGAGCGGCACCACTAGCACTCCACTGGTCAGGCGTGCCCAGAGCGCGGAGTCTAAGCCCCAGGGTACTTGTTCACCAGGGCCCCTGATGGTGGGGATGGACTTGTAGTACCCCGAGACCAGGTCGCCACTACTGAGCACACCTGTCAGTGGTAGGGGTGTTCGCCAGGGGCTCCAACCAGGGAGAGCCAGATGTGAGGAGGTCGGGTGACCCCGATGGGATGGGATGGATGGATGGCTGAGCAAGTGCGAAGTCAGACAGGCCGAGTTGGTAACGTAGAGGACGGTAAGGTACAAGGGAGCAGGCAGAGAATCGTCGGGTCACACGCCAGGTCAGCAACAGTAGGTCAGATCTAATGAGGGGCATCCAGGGAGAGAGGTCAGGCAAAGCAAGGGTCTGGGCAGGAGAAATCAGCAGGTCAAGAACAATCCGGGTCAATTAACTTACAAGGCACAGGTTCAGAATCACAGGAAGCAGGTAAGACCAGAAGGCAACGAAATGACAGCTCAGGGACATTTAAATATCCCGCCCTGCGCTGCCATTGGTGCCCAGCGGGGGCGGCCGCGGCTTCTACTGCGCATGCGCGAACTCGAACGCCGCGGCCGGCCCGGACCTAGTGCCCGTGTCCCTGCACAGGGCGGAGCAGTGCGCCTGCGCCGGGACCATCCAGCTGGAGAAGGAATTTAAAAAAACTTGGGTTTCTCTATGATTCCATTGGTCCCCTGGGGCAGTGTTCCGATTATCTACACTGCATCCAGGTGAACCTGGTGGCCATCTTGGTTTATGCAGAGTCTTTCTGGGTTTTGGCGCATGTTTTACGAGTGGCTAGTGTAGGGAAAGGATACCCATCTGTCAGGGACAGCACTAGCAACAGAGAGAGGCTCCAGAAGATGAGTGAAAGCTTAGGGTCTACGTCTGCAACTGAGCATGCTCCTTTTTGGGTTGAACCTGTTAGGCAGAACTCCGTTCCCCTTGCCAGACGCTGTGTCCAACTTAGGCCTACCCACCACTTACTGTCCACTCTGACTGTTGTGAATTCCCCAGGTGGGTGTGCTCCCCGCTGGGTTTTTGTACTGTATTACAAGTTCTACAATACACCATTTGCTGCAGCCTGGGATTCTGTGTGTTCTCTGCCACCGCAACACGCTGTACCCACCTAACACTCATCTGTTAAAAGTATACCAAAATTATTTCTCAAAATTGACTTACATGGTTGCACCATGCACAATCTCCTTGCCGTTTATGATGTTTTTTTATAATGATCCTACCCTACAAATGCACCACTAGTAGATACTGAGGCTATAGTGCCAATGTTTCTCAGCACCTGGTTTCTCAACAACTGTACTATATTCGTTTAGTGGCCATAAGTCTATGAGGAAGACTCAGTGCTTTAATTGGACCTGAACTCACAAAGTGAACATATTATTATTATTATTATTATTATTATTATTCAGTATTTATAAAGCGCCAATAGTTCGCTCAGCGCTGTACATTACAAAGGGGGACAGAACATGTGACAGAACAATACCAATACAATGCAAAACATGAGGGGATCGAGGGCCCTGCTCTTTCAAGCTTACAACATATGAACATTGCTATATTATAGAGAAGATCTAGAAATGTAATAGCTAGCAGTTTTTTTGCTGGGAAGCAGGAAAGAATGCTGGGGAACTTTATTGAATATTGCCGTACCAATGTGCATCTTTCCCCTCTTTCCTAGATTTAAATTAAGCAGAGCAGCTGGCATTATTGCTTGTTAGATTCTTTGTAGTGTCTATTAAGGTGAACAGAAAATGGAACCATTCTATACAATATACATTATTTCACAGATAAAATAACTATTTAATATGACAAAAAACTAATCCACACTGTTGTGATATTGAAGTAAGCTTTTGAACATTTTTATGAGAAAATTATTGTGAGAGGAAATGATGAAATAACAAAGACAATTACAATAACTCATATAGCATAGGGAATTTACCCAAAAGCTGTTACAGATTGCATTGACAATACTCAGAATAATATTATATCTCTCTCTGACTTAACATGTGCAGCATAAAATAGTTTGATATTTTCTAGAAAAACATTTGCAAAAATATATCATAACACAGTCAGTATTTGCTGCCCAAAAACATGTTAGCACATATTATAAATGTATGTGCTGTAGGTTGCATTTCTGATTCAATAGAACACTACATCAATAATGTTTTTTTTTTATTGTGGCCTAATGCATATGAAATAGAAATCTTTATTTGTTTTTTTAAAGAGCTTTCAGGAAAAATGCTTGTTATTTCTTAGCCAACACCAGCAAAAGCAAAACTTTAATGTGTTGAGGCCTGCACTTTTTTTGAGAAAAAAAAAAAACTTTGGCTGACCTTCAGTGTTTTAAATACTTGAACCAGACTGAGGACAAACAGGAAATTATTACTGGATCTTCGAAATCATTTAGTTCCAATTCTAGTCCTTAAACTGTCTCTTGGCAATGAAAAGATCCTTAAACTACTCTACCTACATGGATGGCAATTGTCATCACCATTCGTGAGCTAATACAAGTGAGGGGAAGTGAAGACTGTTAGTGACAGCTACTACCACCAGTTTGCAAATGCCTGTTATTGACTATACGGAAATAAGTGCAAAAGGTGACAAACGGTAGTGACAACTGTTGTACTAGCATATTGTAATACACTGTTAAAGTGCCAAAGATTACAATGACGAGTGAGAATTAGAAGAACTGTGGTGAAGGCTCTAAGCAGCACTGGGACATATTCATTTGTAACTGTATCTAGAAATTCATGGATATCTGCTTGTGCAATGCTTTTAACTGGAATTTGTGTTCAATGAAACAATCTTACTAATTAACTGGAAAGAGTGAGAAGGGCACAAGGGTGGATAGAAGGGTATGAAAAACAGTGTAGGAGAGCCCAATGATCATAACCAGAATTCACAAAGGTTCAAAACGTTTGGTTTTGATCTGCTCAACATTTGCCAATAACTACCTAAGGCAATTCAGATTGATCTGGGTTTACATGTCAAACCTGGCAAATCAGTTGGCTAGTCTCTAACCTAATCTTGAAGTCTAATTTATGGGGAATGCTGACATCCATTTTTCATTGTTTATTTTAACTAGATTTAGAATGCAGAGAGTCATACATGCAAATCTAGTGCAAGTTTTTACATAGTTCCATTGGTTTAGCTTGGACCATTGTAAGTATGTATGTGCCATACCTAAGCGATCCCCCTGTAAGCTGGATATTACTGTATTACTAGAGTAATTGCAGTTGACTTTTGGCTTCTCTCCTGAATTGTGAACATAGGAGGTTGCTCATTTGGCATGGGTGCCATTCAAGGAACATTTTACATTTTGTCAACATAGCATCCTCCTAAATAGGCTGCTAAATAGTCTAGGCAAATTTTTAGTTTTTTTTGGCACCCCTGTAATTAGGGGAGCAGTTGTGATTACTTTGGGCTATCCTAGGTTTCACTGGCTGCGGGTTTGGTTCTTCCCCCTGCCTTCTGGAGGATTCTGGAAGGTAGCGGGCTGGAAGAGGCAAATCTACAGCCTGGGGGGGCTTTGTGGGTGGCACCTCCATGACATTGTGGGGATTGGGAGCAGTAGATTGGATGGGGTTTGTTGGTGTTTTCCCAGAAGGATTATGGGATAACACTTGAAGCCACTAAAGACTTTCTGTACTTCTGATCTTGTATTTTTTTGCACTTCTGATATCCTTTAGGCTGTAATATAGGGATTTATTTATTTCTATAATATACTAGTTTTGGTTTGAATTGACAGACATATGTGGGTTTGTCTGCCCGATTTTTAATAAGTAAATCTATTACCACCATGTGTATTCACTTTATTATAAGTCTGTTTTGCACTAGTTCCTTTCGTTTAGGGGGGGAGCATGTACACATTTTGGATTCTATATTATATGTATACATATAGTCTTGTAGTAGGTGCATATTCATATCCATTTACACCAATATGATAAGCTTGATTTTTTACATATTACTAGTGGGGGAGCATATACACATTTTGGATGTTATATGTTATAATGTTGTGGAAAAGTACTCATTTTATCTCTTTTACACCACTATGAACAAGTTTGGTTTTTGAGAGTTTTAGGATCTCTCCGTTTTTTTATTATTTCAGGCACATGGAGTATTCATCCGTTCTCATGGCTGTACAGTCATTCTATTCTCGCTTCTCTCACAATTCTCTTTGGTGGCTTTGGTCCCACCACAGCTCCTGGGTCAGTACTTTGTAAGTTATACCACACCAATCCTATATAGTTGATTCTTTAGTTTGAATACAAAATTATTTTATATATATAATGGGGACGATTTACTAAAAATGGTTCAAAAAGAAAATGGTGCAACTGTGCATATTAACCAATCAGCTTCTTTATTGTCAAAGCTTAACCACTTGTCCTCTTGTGGATTTATCCCTTCTTGACCAGGCCATTTTTTGCGTTACGGTGTTGCTTTACTTTTACTGACAATTGTGCGTTCATGCAATGCTGCACCCAGATTACATTTACGTCCTTTTTTTCCCACGAATTGAGCTTTCTTTCAGTGGTATATGATCGCCTGTGCATTTTTTATTTTTTGCGCTATAAAGAAAAAAAGACCAATTTTGAGAAAAAAAAAACAATATTTTTGAATTTTTGCTATTAAACGTCCAGTAAAAAAATTTATAAAATCATATTTCATCATAAATTTAAGCTAAAATGTATTTTGCTACATGTCTTTGCTAAAATAAATCCCAATACGTGTAAATTAATTGGTTTACGTGAGAGTTATAGCATTTACAAATGGCGGTATATATACTGGAATTTTGTTTTCTTACTAGTAAAAGAGGCGATCAGCAACTTATAGCGGGACTGTGGGACTGCGGCGGCCATTCTGACATTGGGGGGAACTGACTTGGTGTCACTGACATCCCCAGTGACACCAATGCAGTGATCAGTTCTAAAAAAAGCATTGACACTGTACTAATGGCACTGGGCAGGAAGGGGTTAACATGAGGGTTGATCAAAGGGTTAACTGTGTGCTAGGAGTGGTTTACTGGGGGGTGGCGTGTTGGTGCTTCACTTTAAGCACACTTCTCTGGGTGGCTGTGCTGTGCACAGCCATCCAGAGCAGTGTGTCCGAGCCAACAGGGAGAAGGACTGTTAGTAAACAAAGAAGCCCTCCTTCCCGTTGAAGATGCTCAGTAATCACCAGGTGCCAGCGGGTAATCACTGGCTGGGACCCGCTGATTGACAGCCACCTGGCGATGCAGGTAAGGCGCTCGCATGGCTCGCGTGACCCCCTCCCTAGAAATGCAAAATCATGTACAGTGTGGCAAAAAAGTATTTAATCAGCCACCAATTGTGCAAGTTTTGCCACTTAAAAAGATGAGAGAGGCCTGTAACTGGCATTATAGGTAGACCTCAACTATGAGAGACAAAATGAGAAAAAAATCCAGACAATCACATTGGCTGATCTGGAAAGAATTTATGTGCAAATTATGGTGGAAAATAAGTATTTGGTCAATATCAAAAGTTCATCTCAATACATTGTTATATATCCTTTGTTGGCAATGACAGAGGTCAAACGTTTCCTGTAAGTCTTCACAAGGTTGGCACACACTGTTGCTGGTATGTTGGCCCATTCCTCCATGCAGATCTCCTCTAGAGCAGTGATGTTTTGGGGCTGTCGCTGGGCAACACGTACTTTCACCTCCCTCCAAAGGTTTTCTATAGGGTTGAGATCTGGAGACTGGTTAGTTCACTCCAGGACCTTGAAATGCTTCTTACGAAGCCACTCCTTCGTTGCCCGGGCGCTATGTTTGGGATCATTGTCATGTTGAAAGACCAAGCCACGTTTCATCTTCAATGCCCTTGCTGATGGAAGGAGGTTTGCACTCAAAATCTCAGGATACCTGGCCCCATTCATTCTGTCCTGTACATGGATCAGTCGTCCTGGTCCCTTTGCGGAGAAACAGCCCCAAAGCATGTTGCCACCCCCCATGCTTCACAGTAGGTATGGTGTTCTTTGGATGCAACTCAGCATTCTCTCTCCTCTAAACACGACGAGTTGTGTTTCTACCAAACAGTTCTATTTTGGTTTCATCTGACCATATGACATTCTCCCAATCCTCTTCTGGATCATCCAAATGCTCTCTAGCAAACCTCAGACGGGCTTGGACATGTACTAGCTTAACCAGGGGGACACATCTGGCACTGCAGGATCTGAGTCCCTGGCGGCGTAGTGTGTTACTGATGGTAGCCTTTGCTATGTTGGTCCCAGCTCTCTGCAGGACATTCACTAGGTCCCCCCGTGTGGTCCTGGGATTTTTTCTCACTGTTCTTGTGATCATTTTGTTCCCACGGGGTGAGATCTTGCGTGGAGCCCCAGATCGAGGGAGATTATCAGCGGTCTTGTATGTCTTCCATTTTCTAATTATTGCTCCCACAGTTGATTTGTTCACACCAAGATGCTTGCCTATTGCAGATTCAGTCTTCCCAGCCTGGTGCAGGTCTACAATTTTGTTTCTGGTGTCCTTCAACAGCTCTTTGGTCTTCACCATAGTGGAGTTTGGAGTGTGACTGTTTGAGGTTGTGGACAGGTGTCTTTTATACTGATAACAAGTTCAAACAGGTGCCATTGATACAGGTAATGAGTGCAGGACAGAGGAGCCTCTTAAAAAAGAAGGTACAGGTCTGTGAGAGCCAGAAATCTTGCTTGTTTGTAGGTGACCAAATACTTATTTTCCACCATAATTTGCAAATAAATTCTTTCCAAATCAGCCAATGTGATTGTCTGAATTTGTTTTCTCATTTTGTCTCTCATAGTTGAGGTCTACCTATGATGCCAATTACAGGCCTCTCTCATCTTTTTAAGTGGGAGAACTTGCACAATTGGTGGCTTACTAAATACTTTTTTGCCCCACTGTATATATATGTGATTTTGCGTACCCCTGCCGCCCTGTAGCAGTATTTCTGCTATAGGGTGGCAGGGAAGCGGTTAAATTAACAAGCTGAAGTCAGAAGCTGATTGAACTGTGCACAGCTGCACCAGATTCTGTGTGCACCAGTTTTAGTAAATTCCCCCCATGGTGTCGTCTACAAGACCTTAATATTTATTTGCATCCCTAAGACATTCTGTTAATAGCATCTACTCCTAATTAAGTAATTAAAGTTCACAAAATGCAGTGAGAATTAGACACACTTCTTTATTTGTTGGGACTGTATTCTAACATCCTTCAAGATCAGTATGGCGTAAATGACATAATGTATATAAAAATTTTTGACAGTGTATGTTGTCAATACGTAAAACATCACAAACTGTATTGAATCGGTCTTATGTTTCTTATTTATTTTTATAACAATGTATTTTTAAATGTATTTCTTTGTGCATCAATAAAATATGAAAAAATTTTAAATAAATGTGGTTGTTAAGTGATGTTCCTTAAAAGTCCAATGGTTAGTGTTTTTGTGAAGTGACAGTAAATACAGGTGTATTCAAAAGTTGGATACCCTGGCAGATACCGTGAAATGTACTAAAATTTACTACGCCATAGCCACAAAAAAGTTCAGCTACAATATGCCTCACTACACCTTGACATGCCTCACAGGGTTTTTTGTGGCATTGGCACAGTAAAGGCTTCTTTCTGGCAACTCGACCATATGGCTTATTTTTCTTTAAAGTGATACTAAACCCAGGACCCTGCATTCACTATATCTGGTCTTCCACAGTACACACCACATGGAAATGCAATTATTTTAGTAGATATAAACTGCTAAATACCTTTTCTCATCAGAAGTTGGAGCAGTCTTGTGAATTCAGCAGAGCACTGGTTAAAGCTTGTAGGAGGAGTTTTCTTTCTGCTCTAGGAGGATGTGAAAGTCTTGACGCTCTATCTGGACAGTGCTGATTGGCCTGGTGCTGATCACATGCACTCTCCAAGGAAAAAAAACTCTCTAGCAATACACACCAAACTGAGCATGTGCATGTGACTACGGATTCAGTCTGTATCAGATGGTCATTTCAACAAGAGGAGAGGCAAAGCAGAAATAATCAAACAGCCTTTTTACACAATGCAGAGGATTACCCCTTAGGTTCCACAGTGAGTATAACAAGCATGCTTTACTGCATATACAGGCTGATTTTACTGTTTTGGGTTTAGTAACACTTTAAGACCTCTTTTGCTGCGCTCCTTAAAATCCACACCTTCTTTTTCCAGAGCAGCCTGTTTTTCTCCTGAAATTACCTATGGGGTTTTCTTTGTATCTTGAACAATTCTTTTGGCAGTTGTGGCTGCAATCTTTCATGGTATACCTGACCTTGGCTTGGTATTAAGAGATCCCAGAATTTTCCACTTCTTAATAAGTGATTGAACAGTACTGACTGGCATATTCAAGGCTTTGGATATATTTTTATATCCCTTTCCATCTTTATAAAGTCCCATTACCTTTTTACATGGGTCTTTTCGCAATTCTTTTCTGCTTCCCATGACTCAGTATCTAGCCTTCTCAGTGCATCCACGTGAGAGCTAAGAAACGCATTGACTATTTATGCACAGACGCTAATTGCAATTTAAACAGCCACAGATGTGGAAAATTAACCTTTAACTGCCATTTTAGATTGTAAGCTCCAAGGAGCAGGGCCCGCCTAACTCTCTTGTATTGAACTGTATTGTTGCTGTATTGTCCCTCCCGTTATATTGTAAAGCGCTGAGCAAACTGATGGCACTAGGGGCGGACTGACAACTCATGGGGCCCCCGGGCAATAGGGGATCATGGGGCCCCTGTGTCCTTGCCCAAACTAAAAAAAGCCTTTGAAAAAGGTACCAGTAGCATCTCATGGGGCCCCCTTACGACCCCAGGCCCTTGGGCAGTGCCAGAGTTTCCAAATGGTCAGTCCGCCCTGTCAGTGACTATAGCTAAGTCTTCAAGAACTAGAAGAGTAGAATTGAAAACACAGGGCTCATCCTAAAGCAGGCCTTAGGTTAAGCAATTTTCTTCCCGTCTACTGTTAGTGTTGATGGGGAATCCCTCCCTCTGCCAGTAGTGACACCTTGAATTGGACCCTGAACATACCAACAACTCAGCTTAGGTAAAATCATTTATTTTTATTGGGCTGCCACTCTAGGAGAGAACTGTTTAGTGACTAGACAAATCAAGGCAGACATGAAATGTAACAGTGATGTGAATGTACAATATATATGTAAAGCACTGCGTAAATTGACAGCGCTATATAAGTACCTGAAATAAATAATAACAATGGTGAGTACATACAACGGTCGCAGGCAATGTACCTTATAAAATTAGATAACAATGTGAATAGAAAAGGTTACATTAACATAACTACAACTCAAAAAAGCCTATGAAAAAGGTACCAGGGGCATCTTATGGGTCCCCCTACTGTTCCTGGGCCCTCGGGCTGTGCCTGAGTTTCCAAATGGTCAGTCCGCCTCTGGTTGTCATTATATAAACCCTGTATAATAATAATTTTAACTCGTATGTGTCACCTTGTGTGTCTGTACCAAGACCAAACATTCCAGGGTATGTAAACTTTTGATCAGGGCTACTTAAGTGATTTCTGTTATAATTATGGTTTTAAAAGGAGCCATGTGATATTAAATGCCTTCAGACGATCACTATGCTTAACTAAAAGACAGGCTTTGGCATGGTCAGTCATATTTTCAATATGAATGCCAAAATTTCACGATTTCTGCCAGGGTATGCAAACGTTTAAGCACAACTGTACTTTTGATATGGATTAAAATATATTAAAAAATTATCCCCTCTGGGTGATCTATGTCAATTGAAAGAATTTTAACAAATTCTGTTGCAGATTCCTACCTGTTTCTTCTCTGAAAATGTAGCTTTCCTAACTAATTCTGAATGGGAGGGTCTGGTTTATTAAGGTGCACTTTTGAGTTGAGGAAAGTTGCAGTGTCTGCATCCCCCAATTAGTATTTAACCCTTGGGAAATATCTCTCAAAAACTGAAATTCTCTATTGCAGGGCAGGTCTAAAATTTGACTTGTATCTTAGTGCAGGCTTCTAGGAAAAATCAGTGAGCCAATCGAACAAGCAGGAAATGGCATTTCGTGGCACATGCCATACACCAAAGGTGTACAGAATGCCTCCAGGTTTCCTAATTGCATTGAATTTTACAGAAAATTACAGCTGCTGCCAATTGAAAAGGAAAGGTAATTCTTTAATAATATTAAACTATACTGAAATATGGCTTGTCTAGTGTTTGTATATACTATATTATATTTTATTTGCTTAATTCTTTTCCTCGATAGAGGAGTTAGCCTTTAAAGCTGAACTCCGGCATGAGCAAATATTGTCTAAATACAAAAGTCATATATATTCTTCCTTGAATCTTGGTATGCTTTGCATATTTCTTCCAGATATGGGCAGTAATCCAGTATGAAACTTTGCCTATGTGCAGGAGCTTCCTATTATAAAGACTGTTTACTGCTGCTCTCTCCCTGTACAGGGTGACTGGTCTTTACTCCACCCCCTCCTGTAGTATTCTGCAGGCAGCCTGTGGTGGGTGGAGCCTGCTGGGTCCCTCCTAAAACTCTGCTGTCTGCACAGTTGATGATGACACTGTTTTTTTTTCATATAGTAACATCTGTGTTTGCAAAGGCAATTGGTGCACACAAAATGGATTTGTATCATTTGTGGTTATTGAGGAGTTTAAAGTATAAGTAAATCCCTCACCTAAAACACCCCATACAGTTTAAAATAGAAATGAAAGATAAAACATTTGTGTATATTTATAAAAAAAAACCCCCATTATAAATACCTTTTGTTTTCCCTTTTTTATAAGTGATCACATACCCTCTGTTCTCAGCTGCATAGAGAGGTGAGGGTGGAGAAACAGCAGTACACTGATCTTCCCCATAAATGGCTGCATGGGGATGGGGGGGGGAGGGGGGGTTAGCACAGGTTTGATTATTGAAGGAGAGAACACTGTTTTCTCACTGCAGCTAGTAAACTGACCAATTGAAGACTAATTGGTGCAGCGCTATCCAATTAGTCTTCAATTTGTCATTTTCCATCGGGTATATGGTAAGGTGCTAGTAGCTTTTTAGTATAAATTAATAGGGGACCCAGAGCGCGGGAGGACCATACAGATATAATAGTAAACTGACCACACTTTGCTCTCCTGTCTAGTGTGGTCAGTTTTCTAATAGGAAAGCAGGGGGTCTGGCAGGAACACCAGGGATTTCAAACAAAGGAAGCAATACAAAGAGAACAGGATACATTTTCATACAAGTACATGGTACAGAAGATCCATATCAGGAATATTAAAATATTGTGATTACATGTTCTTTAAAGGAACGTTTTTGTGCCCTGAGTTCAGCTTTAAGTTTACCACCATTGAACATTCCGCATTCTTGTCATCACATCATCATTTGAAAATATATTACTTACACAGTTAATAAATTATTCCTCACTTCAGCTAATGTCACAATTTCCTCTATGACCCTTTCTTGGTCTGACATCTGCTAGTCATGATGGCTGACTTGACTCAGAGGCAGAGATCCAACCCGATAAGTCAATTATCAGCTATGAATGACCTTTGTAAACTATAGATTCAACCTAAAAACCTTTGTTTTAGAAAGTTCTCAGAGATAGATTATAATCCTTCGTTACACGCTTGTCACAGAGTACAGATTGCAGGACAGCCAAATCAAATACAATCATTTTCCTTTTTATTTGATTTCTCTGCTCTTTTTAATCATCTCTATTGGTAATCAAGTGACTACTAACATATACTGTTTAACAGCCAAGCAGTAAATGTCTTGGTTTGGCTATCTGATGGTGCATTATGCAGCTCCAGCAATAGAGGACGGGTGTCATGTTTCTCCGGTTTACCCTTAGGATAACATACAAGGTTTTCTCATACTTTGCTATATAGCAGTGAAAAACAATCTGCTAGAAAGAAAAATACCTCCGCATTTTATGTTTTGGCTCTTTCCCAGCACATGACCCTCTGGTCCTGATATAATCAGCAGCAATCAGGGTCATCTTATCAATGATACATTGGTAATGGCTCTAAATTAGCTGATAAAGAGAAGTTAGAGGAGGAAAAAAATGACATTTCCTTTCTCTGTTGTTGTAGGAAACTTGGTGCTCTTTGCATATGTTTTTATAAATGTACAAGGTCTCACTGGAGCGGGGTATACAAGCACAATATTTTTCATTCAATTAATGGGCTGAGCAAAAAACCCAACAACTCCTAGATCCCTGCATCCACACAAGCGACATGGATGCAGGATATTCCCCTTTACGATATTGTTTTCTGACAGCTGCGACTCCTCCCTTCCCATCAGAATACACAGATTACCTGATCAAATATTGGTTTTCTGGTCCAAAGACTGGCTTCTGGTAATCCGAGAGGGATACACACTGGCTCTTGCTGAATTATCTGAATTTCGGTGCTACACCCAGCTTTAGGCTCCGTTCACACCATTGCGTTTTTTTAGTGCTTTTTGCAGAACCGCACTGCAGGCCATTTAACATGGTTTCCTACACGTTCACATCTATGCTTTTTTGAGTTGCTGCATTTTTGGACAGGGTCATGGACATTTTTCAAAGCAAAAACAGCGTTTTTCCTACAATAGAGTTCAATGGAGAATCTGCTGAAATGTATGGTAGTGCATTTTTGCTGCGTTTTTGCATTTTCTTTCTGCCCAGTGAAAAAAAATTTCCACTTTTTAAAAAAAAAAAAGTAAAATAAAAAAGCTGAGCAAAACACAAAACTCCGTAAAACGCGTCAAAAACACATCAAAAACACGTGTAGAAAAATGCAAAACGAACTGTGAAAAGCACTGCAAAATGGACAAAAAGAAAACTGCATATGTGTGAACGGAGCCTTAGGCCCCATGTCCTGCATGCAGTAAAATGTCTAGTCAATCATCGTGAATAAATCAAAAAACAATATTGTGGCACCTGTGAAACCTTGTGTAACTGTGCTGTGAGAAAACTTTAAATTCTGCCACAAGGCAGTAGTGACAGCTGCCTCTATTGAGTGAAAACACTCTCTGAATACCAAAACCATAAATAAAGAGGCGCTTGCTCAGTATGGTCTCACTATAAGCCTGGATTCACACTGATGCGATGCGGAATTTGCAGCGGTTTCTGTGCGGATTCCTCACCGTATCACAATCGCACCCTGTTCATGCGAATCGCTGCGGGGGTTACATAGTTAGTTTGGCTTAAAAAAGAGAAAAGTCCATCCAGTTCAACCATTAAAAAAAAAGTTATAATCCTATACCCACAGTTGATCCAGAGGAAGGCAAAAAAACCCAGCAAAGCATGATCCAATATGCTCCTGCTGGGATAAAAATTCCTTCCTGATCCCCCGAGAGGTAATCAAATATTTGCTGGATGAACTTTACCTATAAATGTTAGTATCCAGAAATATTCTGTATTTCCAAGAAAGAATCCAGGACTTTTTTAAAGCAATCCACTGGGCTGGCCAGAACCAACTCTTGAGGGAGTCTATTTCCACATTTTCACAGCTCTCATGTGAAGAAACCTTTCCGTGTTTGGAGATTACATTTCTTTTCCTCCAGACATAAAGAGTGCCCCCTTGTCCTCTGTGATGACCTCAGGGTGAATAACTCTACACTGAGTTCACTATATGAACCACTGATGTATTTATACATGTTGATCATATCCCCCCTTAATCTCCTCTCCTCAAGAGAGAATAAATTCAGTTCCTCTAATCTTTCCTCATAGCTGAGCTCCTCCATGCCTCTTATCAGTTTGGTTGCCCTTCTCTGTACTTTCTCCAGTTCCCCAATGTTCTTTTTGTGAATTGGTGCCCAAAACTGAACTGCATATTCCAGATGAGGTCTTACTAATGATTTGTACCGGGGTAATATGATATCTCTCTCTGGAGTCTATACCTCTTTTAATACAAGACAGGATTTTGCCTCGCTTTAGAAACTGCAGCTTGGCATTGCATGCCATTATTAAGCTTGTGATCTACCAGAACTCCCAGTTCCTTCACCCACTGCAAACTTGGGTCATTCAAAGACTGGGAAAAGGGAATTTTTAATCACAGACCCTTTATTTTTTTAAAATGTTTATAAATTAAAAAGGTAAGGGTCCCCAAAACGGGCCCCTTGGGGGTTTACCCACTGATGACCCAAGGGCCATTCAGAGATGAAAACATTAAAATTTTTTGAATTTTTTACTATGTTTTTGTTAAAAACCCAAAATCTCCGGGAAAACCGGTTTCGATGTGCAGAAAATTTATCCATGGGTGTTAAAAACCCCTGCGAAAACCCCATTTTTTTACTGCGGACCCAAAAAAAAGGGGCCGTTCTTTTTTTGGGGTTTGGGTGCGGTGCGATTTAATCCATACAAAAAGTAAAAACTCAAATTGCCCTCACAAATTTTGCATTTGTTTTATTTCACCGGAAAACGGTGCGTTTTTCCGTTGGGGAATCACATGCGGGTATGCAGCCCCCCCTGAAAAAGTGTGAACCCAGGCTCAACATTAAAAAACATATGACATAAAAATATTACAAAAAAAAACTGTATAGTGCTACCCCAAAACCCATTCAATATTTAAAATTTTTAGTCGAAATGTGTATATGAAAGGAGTCCTATAGAGGAAAAACCCCCTTTGGATCCAGAAAGAAATTTCCCTCCACTTGTGAGGAAAGTAAAAAATTTTCCCCCTCACCAAAGGTTGAGACCCATAATTGGGGTGGTCAAATATCGCTAGATTTCAAAAGCATTTTGGTTTTCCCAACCCTTTTTCTTTTTCTGGTTTGGGGGCTCCCGGCTCCACTTTTTTCCCAAAAAGGGGTTTCCCCAAAAAACCCTTGGAAATATAAAGTGAAATTTCCTTTTACAGGTTGGGTGTGTAAATTGATCTTCATGCCTATTTTTCCATTGACTGGTCCCTGTAACCCTGCAACCTTTTCTGTTTTGTGGATTTCTCAGATTCCCCACAAAAAAATGTTGTTAACAGGGACATTTTTTTGATTCCCCTAGGGTGCCATTATACAAAGTGGGCTGCCTTTTGGAAAACAACCAAAGAAA
>CATNWA010002047.1:0-26213 GCA_951230385.1 Staurois parvus
GTAAACCCCCCTTCTTCTTTACGAAGAAAAACCCCGCTCCTGCGGGGAAGTAACTTATGAATGTGCCTGGGGACACACACACAACCCCTTTGGGGGGGGGGCCCCATGGATGCCCCCGGCCCCCAACTGTGGGCCCACGAGAGAATCTGGGTGTTCGCCATTAAAGGTTGGATTGGCCTCTGGAGCCTGGGAACCCCAAAACCACCGTTTGGGGGGGAAAAAATTACTTAAAACAGGCGAATCCCTTGAACACCCCCAATAGCTACTTCAACTGGCATAGTCTTGGGGGTAACCTGCGGTGGTTGCGGGGGCCTGACATCTATCCCCTGAAACCAAATTGGGGTAACTAAAGCCTGCGGGAAGGCGGGGGAGGAGGGGAGGAAGGGGTGGGACAGAAAACACGGGTGCCAGTCGATTGGGAGGCCTCCGCGGGGCTTCCTTGGTGAAGGCCTCTCCCTGACCTGTGTCAATCAGGCGGGAAAGGAAATGAGTATTCCGCCCCACAGGCAGTTTCTTGGCCTGCAATCTCGTCCTTCAATGCATCAGAAAGACCCTGAGAAACGCAGCACCAGAGCCTCATTGTTCCAACCCATTTCTGCCGCCAGGGTACGAAACTCTAGGGCGTATTGGAAACGGTCCGTAAACCCTTTTCATGACATAGCAGCTTGGCACCCAAGGCGGAGCGACCCGTACGTCGAATACCCTGGGGGAAAGGGGTCGACAAAACCGGAAATTTCATGAATCCCCGGGGTCTTCCTCCCCCCATAAGGGTTTTGCCCGGGCCCAAGGCCTTGTCTAGAGTAGCGGTATTGGAAAACCCCCACCTTTGACCTCTCAGCGGAAAAAGCGGGGGGTATTAATTCAAATGACCCCCACCTGGTTGGGGAACCCCACGAAAATGACTGGGCTCCCCCCCAAAGCGCTGTGAAGAGGGCTAACCAGTCATACCTGGGGGCTGCTGCGGCACCCCGGCGGTAGGCGCAACAAGCGGAGCCAGGGGGAGCACCCCCGGAGTGACAACGGGCCTAATAGACCGGAAAAAGTGGCGGTGCAGCAAGCAGAGTTTGAAAACGCCTGAGCGAATATCCAACAGGAAATCCTGTTGATCAAGCTGGGACCAAAATTGGGAAACGAAGGGTAAACCTGCCCGTCAGGATTCATGGCACTTGGTAATTTCAGGGCAGGGGTGTGGAACGGACAGGGGGCCCAGTGGCAGAGTAAAGCACTGACTGCGATAACCCCACCCAAACCCCAAGGGGCCTCGGGGGGGGGTCTAAGTCCCAGGCTGCCCCTTCACCAGGGCCCCTGAGGGGGATGGAAATTGACCGCCGGAAACCCCGGTCCCGGGGGCCCCCTAGACCCCCCAGCTCGGTAATGGCCCCCCGCCAAGGCTGTAGTGTAGGAATGAAAATAGCGTAGTCAGGAGGGGCCGGGGCGACAACAAAGGGGCAAAACGGTACAGAACATGGACAAAAAATCACAGTCACGGGCCGGGTTCAGAACTGAAGGTCAGATAAAGGAAAAAAGAGAAGGGCTAGTCACAACCGATCAGTTCCAGGAGATCACGAGAGTAAGAACAGAGCAACACCCCAAAAACCAAGTGCAAAGGGCTGTGCGGTCACAGGCTTATATGTCCCCTAAAGGGGCCTGAAGGCATAAAAGACCCCACAATGCTCTGCAGAAAAAAGAGGGGATGCCAGACATGAAGAGCACAACCTTGGGAAAAGGTGGGAACCTTGACTCTCCAAACTGTGGCCCAAGGGCCAAATGTGGCCCTTTTGCTTGCCTTTATCCAGTCTTTGGGGCACTATTTCTCCTTATACAAAGGAACTTTTCCCTCTCAATACACAAAAAATTTGGCCATAATTACTCCCACTGGCATCAAAAAAATCCCAGGAAATTCCTCCCACTGTTTTCCAACAATGAGACATCATCAGGGGGCATTTTTACATTCCTTTTCCCATCCACTGACAACAATGGGGTGTATTTTGGGGGGTACAAAAATTTACTGCGACGCACCAAGTTACAGAGAACCCTTTTTCCATGACCCCAAAAATGGGGCAAAATTTACTTCACTGACCGCAAAGGTGAGGCATTATTTAATTCCAATTCCTCCAACAACCCCAAAACATGGGATACTATTCCTCTCATGATACCAACAATTGGCCAAAATTACGTCTCTTCACCATGATACAAGGGAAAAAATTTCCTCCCTCTGCCCCCAAAAATACAAAAAACTATTATTCACGGCCCCCAGCAATGGGGCACTTTTCCGATCCCAAGATAGGTTTTCTCCCAACTGGACTATTTTCTACCCTTTCGGGGCCCAATTCCCCCCCCCCCCCCCCCTAATGCCTGAAGAAAATGCCCCCGGCCCCTGTTTAGAACATTTGGATCCCCCTGATGTGGGGTTTTTTCCTCTTTCCTGTTAAGGGTTCACTCTGCCAGATCTGCAGTTTTTGGAAGGGTTTTTTCACGCCCCGGAATTGTTCCCCCATTTGCAAGTTACCACCTGGTCTTTTGATTACATTTAGGTTTTTCCCAGCTCTTTTTTCCTTTGATGCCGCTTCGGGCGTAAGATCCTAACTGCTCTAAATTTTGTTAAGCCTTTTTGACCCCATTTGTTACATGGGCCTGTTGGTTTTTTGCTGTGCTGCCCACCCCTTGGCTGTCTTTGTATGTCCCATAGTTAAAAACTAAATATATGTGTCCTCAACGTCTAAAAAAACCCGGGATTTTGATTTAAAAGTAAAATCCTTTTTCTAGGAGGAAGAAGGGACACCGCATTGGTACTTTTTGATTTTTTTTGCTTGCTTCAAACTGGGGCTAGTTAGAAGTGGGTGAGTTACAAAGGGGATTTCCCTGCAGCTTCGTTTTTTTTTTTTCTTGGGTATCCAATCACCGAAGGTAGCTGCATATAGACTAAAATCATGTACCTATGCTTTATTTAAAGAAATAAATGTCACCCCTTAAGTCAAAGTCACAATCCTTTCTTTCCCAATAATTTTAGTTCCCATGGATAAAGGAGCCTTTGAAAAAAGTTAGTATGGAGATTGTTTTCACACCTTTTTATATTCCAAAGAGAATTTTTCTTTTTTTGTGCAAAATTTTGGGTTATAAAAAAATGTGATTAGTTTGTCCTTTCTGTTTTTTTAAAAAACCCACTGTATTGTTTCTTGACAGCCTCATCTCTTTTGTGGAGAAAAAAAACAGCAAAAATCAATAAGAAGTTCAAGTAAGTGATTGCCTTCTACTGTTAATTTGTAGTATGCATGTATTTAAGCGGGCCCTAGACTGTTTTTATCTAACTATGTATAGGGGGGAGGGTGAATGTACCCAAGTTGGTTTTCAAAACGCTTGGGTACAACCAGCCTGTTCGATTTCACAAGTTTTTTGTTGCTAGGCTATTATAGCCACTGGCAGTAAACGCTGTGTTCTCCTGGGGGGGGATTGTCCCTAACCCCTGGTTGCAGGAAAGAAAATCGCTCCATCTATGGCTGGCTTTTCTGTGTCCCCTCTACTTATTTTCAGTATCATATTTTATATACTTTTTATAAAGCTATAACAGGACAATTAAGTGCATTTTTTTTCCACAGGAAAAATGACCCTTTCTATTTACCAGTTTTTTTGAAATGAAAAAAACCCAAAAAACCCGTGTTTTTTTAACAAATGTTTTTGTATTTCCTGCAGGTAACTGTTAACCACCCCTTCTGCTGTATTGTGAAAAAAAAATGGGGGAGTTTTTGGATATCTACTTCATGGACATTTTTTCTTTATTAAAAAAAACTCAAAAAAACTTCAGGCTGCAAGTGTCTAACGAGCCTTCTCCTTTGGCTTTGTTTCGACCTAGTCGGCCAATTTAAGCACTCGTCTGCATAATGACCAAACACAGTAATCATTTTTGTATAATTTTGGGATATTAAATCTGCAAGCCCCCTTTCCTTTTACAATGGAGTAAGGGGGCGAGTAGGAACAATGAATGAATATTTTTTAATGTGGCCAGCAGTTTTTAATCCTTTCACCCCCTTTTTCCCCCCCTACACATCTCTTGTTTTTCTGCTGTGATTTATTATAACCCCTTTTTTCTCCCCTTTTCTTGCACATCTCCCTCCTTCTCCCTCTGTTATTACTATACAGGGAATGTAGGTAGTACACATTACTAAGCTCCCGTTTTCCCCCTTTAATACCAAACATTTTCTGCTTTTCCTAAAAAAAGGTAAAATAAAAAGATTATCTTGGGGTACCGCTTTCCCCAAAAAGGGATCATTTTGGGGGGTCATACTTCTTGACATGTGAACAGAAAGTAAGAAACATTTTTTTTTAATTTTTTTCAATCAATAAACAGCAACTAATATCAAAAAAAACACTATCTTTTCAAAATAAATTATATAATATTGGGTACTTTGTTGAAGACCCCTGGTTTTAGGGCAACGTGCTGAAAATTGAAAAATGACCCTTTTCAAAAATGAAGGGTAATACGATTTGTACTGAATGGTTTAAACTTCAAATCAGTTTAGCTAAGGGGCTATAGCTGGGGAATGACTGATCAAAAAAACTCCTTCGCGTGGGTCCTGAATTTTTAAAATTTTTTTATGGCCCTGTGGTTTTGAGCCGCCCGTAGAAAGGGAAAACCAAATACACTTCAGGATTAATCATGCTCATCCTCTTTAAAAGGCTATGGGTACAGTCCCCCAAAACCCCTTTTGCACTATATCATTCACTTACTGAGTATGCAGCATCTTTACTTTTAATCCTTGCCTACATTTTAGTTTTCATTGGGCCATACTGTTGCCCCCCTGTTTCCTGTTTTGGTGGCTTTTTTTTCACAGATTTGAATACACAACCTTGTACCTAGGGTAGCAAGGACTTCCCTGCTCCTCCCTTCCCTGTCCCCTCCATTCTGCAAGTTAACATACGACACCAGGGTGCATTAAACATTTTTCTTGTGAAGACAAAATTCAGGGGGGAGCAGAGGGTACTGCAGCATGAAAGCTGTAAACGCAAAGAGGGGAAAAATTTAAAAAAAACTTTACCCTGCAAAAAATTTTATGTGTCAGTCTGTAAAAAAAAAACGAGGGTTTAAAAAGTTAATATTATGAGGGAAAAAAAAAGTACAGTCCCCCATTAAATTTATACACTTTTAGGAAAAGTTTCCTGTCCCTTAAAACCTTTAATAACTCGAGGGAAAAGGGCCCAAATCCCGTCTATGTTTTCTTAGGAGGTGGGGAAAGCGGGGGGACAGTGAGGGGGTGAGGGGAGGGTTGGGGGAAGGTAAATTTGTGTGTCATCGCCCTAGAGGTTTTAAGGTTTTAAGCGTTTTGGGGGTGTATCGGGTTTTCCAAGGGGGGGAGGGGTAGATGGGGGAAAAAAGAAGGGGGTCTGAGGAAGAGTCTTGGGGAAATTTCTGTCCCCGCAGCACACAAACACAAAACACACGCCCTAAAAAGGTGTGGTTATATGTGGGGTGTATAAATAAATATTTATAAAAAATATAAATATATTATACAGTGGGGGGCGAAAGTTTGGGCACCCCCGCTAAAAATTTGTATTAATTGCATAAAGAAGCCAAGGAAAGATGGAAAAAATCTCCAAAAGGCATTAAATTACAGATTAGACATTCATATATAATATGTCAACAAAAGTTAGATTTTATTTCCATCATTTACACTTTCAAAATAACAGAAAACAAAAAAATGGCGTCTGCAAAAGTTTGGGCACCCTGCAGAGTTAATAATCTTGTACTGCCCCCTTTGGCAAGTATCACCAGCTTGTAAATGCTTTTTGTAGCCAGCCAAGAGTCTTTTCAATTCTTGTTTGAGGTATCTTTGCCATTCTTCCTTACAAAAGTCTTCCAGTTCTTTGAGATTTCTGGGCTGTCTGTCACGCACTGCTCATTTAAGGTCTATCCATAGATTTTCAATTATGTGAGGTCAGGAGATTGTGAAGGCCATGGCAAAACCTTCAGTTTAACGCCTCTTGATGTAATCCCCCGTGGATTTCGAGGTGTGTTTAGGATCATTATCCATTTGTAGAAGCCATCCTCTCTTTAACTTTAGCTTTTTCACAGATGGCATCAAGTTACCATCCAAAAATTTGCTGAAATTTTATTGAATCCATTTTTCCTTCTACTTGTGAGATGTTCCCTGTGCACTGGCTGCAACACAACCCCAAAGCATGATTGATCCAACCCCATGCTTAACAGTTGGACAGAGGTTCTTTTCGTTCAATTCCTGTGCCCCTTCTTCTCCAAACGTACCTTTGCTCATTCCGGCCAAAAAGTTCAATTTTAACCTCAGCGGATCCACAGAACTTGTTTCCAAAATGCATCAGCCTTGTCTATATGTTCATTTGCAAAGTTCAAACAATGATTTTTGTTGTGAGGACGTAGAAGAGGTTTTCTTCTGATGACTCTTCCATGAAGACCATATTTGTGCAAGTATCTCTTTATAGTGGAATAGTGTACCACAACTCCAGTGTCTGCCAGATCTTTCTGGAGGATCTTAAAATTCTGCAGGGTGCCCAACTTTTGTTTTCTGTTTAATTTGAAAGGGGTAATATGATGAGAAATAAAAAATCTAACTTTTGTTGACATATTATATAGAAATGTCCTAATCTGTTAATTTGATTTGCCTTTTTGGAGATTTTTCCATCTTTCCTTGGCTTTCTCCTTTATAGCACAATAATTACAAATTGATTAGCTGGGGGTGACCATACTTTAGATCCCCACTGTACTGTGATATATATATATGATGTGTATGTATATGTTCTGTGTTTGTGTGAGTGTGTGTGTGTATAAAATATTTATGTGTGTTATATATATGTATGTTATATATATTATACATCACACATACAACAGTTTTGCAAGAAAAAGTCTCATGATGTGAACCCCTTGGGATTATGTGGAGTTGATTGCATGAATTGGGCATAAAATGTGCTCTGAACGTCATCCTAAGTTACAAACAATAGAATAACACAGTCTGCTTGAACATAATACTACACAAACAATAGTTGTTGACATGGTTTAATTGCATCATAAACATGTAAACAATTCACATTTGCAGGTAGGTAAAAATTATGTGAACCTGTTGGGACATAATATACTGGTTGAACCTCCTTTGGCAGCAATTATCCAACAACCAAAACGTATTCCTGTAGTTTAATATCAGACCTGCACAAACGATCTGGAGTAATTTTTGGACCACTCCTCTTCAACAACATCTGTTTCGATTGTAGCAATTATTCCCTTGGGATGTCTGGTGTGAATCCCGCTCTCTTTAAAGGTCATGGCCCATAGCATTTTCCAAATCTGGGTTGAAGTCAGGACTTCTGACTGGGCCACTCAACTTGAAGGCGAATTCTTGTGCTTGTTGCAGCCATTATGATTTGTTAGAATTAACTTGTATGCTTTGGGTCATTGTTTCCCTGTTTGCATCACCTCTCATCCTCTGCGGAGCTTCAGTTGGCGGAACAAGATGGTCGTACGTTTTCCTGCAAAATGTCTTGATAAACTCCGGAATTCATTTCAACCATGCAATGGCGACAACAGGATCCGTCCAGAGCCCTGAGGCAGCATAAGCAGCCCCAAACCATGATGCTCCCTCCGCCATTGTTCTTACAGTGGGATGAGGTTATTTGATGTTTGTGTGCTGTGCCTTTTTTTCTCCACACATAGTGTTGTGTGTTCTTCCCAAACAACTCAATCTTGGTTTCATCTGTCCACAGTATATTTTGCCAGTAGTGCTGTGGAACATCCCAGGTGCTCTCTTTTGCAAACTTCAAACGTGCTGCAATATTCTTTTTGCGGGACAGCAATGGCTTCCTCCGTGTATCCTCACATGTACTCCATTCTTGTTTAATGTTTTTTCCTTATTGTAGATGTGTCAACTAAAATGTTGAAGCAGTGTGCTGCAGAGATTTCTGTAGGTCTTTTGCTGACACTCTGGGATTCTTCTAATGCTGGCAACCTCTTGCAGTAAATTTTTACAGGAACGACCACGCCTAGGGGAGAGTAGCAACAGTGCTAAAACTTTCTCCATTTGTAGACAGTCCTGTCTTTACCGTAAACACCTGAACATCAAGGCTTTTGGAGATACTTTTGTAACCCTTTCCATCTTAATAGCAAGTCAACAATTCTTTGATCGTAGGTCTTCTCAGAGCTCTTTTCTGCGAGGCATGGTTCACATCAGGACAGTGCTTCTTGAAACCAAGTAAACTCAAATCAGGTGGCAAAACAGGGTGTTTTTTTTTAAGGGCAGGACAGCTGTCCCGCAACTACATCACAATATCAATCACACTGATTGGGAGTTCAAGGATGGCATCACACCTGGCTCCAATTAGCTCTTGTGAGAAGATCATTAAACTGTGGGCATCACCATACTTTTTGCCTCTACCTGCCCTGTGAATGATTTAAAAATGATTATGTGTTCTCACGATGGCGTAAACAAAGAGCAGCTTCAATATAAACCTTTTAGTATGTAAGTCTCGTGACCGCCCCCTCGGACGGACTTCCCAGTCTACCGACTTGGACGTCACTTCCGCATCGTTAGAATTTTTTTGATTAAAGTGTTGATATTTTATTAATTATAATGAAGAATAAACAGCCAAACTTGGATGTCTGCCTCACAAAAGCTGCGCCCTCAACTACCCCACGCTGATTGTGAGTAAGAACCAGCATCGCCCACCCTGTGAACGGTTTCTTCCCTGCACCGCGTAGCACCCGGTAACTGCGCCTTCCGTCCTCAGCTTCCCTCCTTCTTGGGACCTCTCCTAGAGTTCCCAGCATACTATGAGATACAACCTGGTCACATGCAGCCATCTGCCCATGATGGTGCAGCTTAGATGACATCTCTTCCTCTTTATAACAGATGCCTGATTACATATCCAACGTCATTGTGAGTTTTTAATTTCTTGTGTGCAATTAAACTGTGACTCAACTTAATACCGCACACAGTCTGGCGCACTCTATATTCGCTCCTCTGTTAAGGACCCCTGTATACAGCACACTGTTTTGCACCAGTTTTGAGTAAAGTGGAAACTACACCGCATCTGAAGCACTCAAAAACACTGTTGAAATTATTTTTAATATTCAATATGTAAGCTCACCGCCATTCCATTCCATGCCTTTACGCTTTATTTTGCAGAAAAACCACTCTTGAAAAAAACACCACCTCTAGCATTTTTGGCAGTGGCCCTCTTGAGTAAGGGAGAGATTGATGTCCTGTAAACATTTGCCTTGCCTGGGAATATCTGCCATTAACTCCGAACATGAGCTAGGAAGGAGGTGTGTTTTCTTAGGCTGTGGATCCCACTACTGAAGACTTCTGGGATATGGATGTAATTTGCCTAGGGCACTGGAAACGCAGAAAGTAACTTGAAGAGTATGTAAAAAAAATTAAAAACAAGTAAAATGTGATTGTTTGAAAGAGTTGAAGTTCCACTTTAAAATAACCAGCACAGTCTTTTGTGGGGGGTGAGTGACAAAGAAGCCTCCGTTAAACGGGAGATATTTGGAGCCTTGGTTTATCCAGATTTACCTTAAGGGCCCTGGTTGCCAAAACTGTGGCTCTTGTGTTTTGGTGTATACTGAGGCATGAAGGAAAATTAAAATATACATTAAAAATATTTACCACCACCTAACACATACTTGTATAAGGCAGTGTCCAGGAAGTGGCAACAGCTCCAGATCTTGTTCTAAAGATTAGGAGCTGGGGAGATCCAGCTCCTGATCATGTGATCACTGTGATTTTTCTCCAGAGGAGAAAGTCTGCTAAAAAGTACAAATGTTATTGTCAGTGTGTTTAGGTAGGACAAAAAATGCTCACTCATTTGTTTGTTGGCACTACTATGTGTACAGAGAACAAATAATGCACACATACAGTGGGGCAAAAAAGTCTATTTAGTCAGCCAACCAATTGTGCAAGTTTCTCCCACTTAAAAAAGATGAGAGAGGCCTGTAATTGCATCATAGGTAGACCTTAACTGAGGAGACAAAATGAGAAAAAAAAATCCAGACAATCACATTGGCTGATTTGGAAAGAATTTATTTGCAAATTATGGTGGAAAATAAGTATTTGGTCAATATCAAAAGTTCATCTCAATACTTTGTTATATATCCTTTGTTGGCAATGACAGAGGTCAAACGTTCTTGTAAGTCTTCACAAGGTTGGCACACACTGTTGCTGAATATGTTGGCCCATTCCTCCATGCAGATCTCCTCTAGAGCAGTGATGTTTTGGGGCTGTCGCTGGGCAACACAGACTTTTCAACTCCCTCCAAAGGTTTTCTATGGGGTTGAGATCTGAGAGACTGGCTAGGCCACTCCAGGACCTTGAAATGCTTCTTACGAAGCCACTCCTTCATTGCCCCCGGCGGTATGTTTGGGATACATTGTCATGTTGGAAGACCCAGCCACGTTTCATCTTCAATGCCCATTGCTGATGGTAGGAGGTTTTCACTCAAAATCTCACGATACATGGCCCCCATCCATTCTGTCCTGTACATGGATCAGTCGTCTTGGTCCCTTTTGACGAGTTGAGAAAACAGCCCCAAAAGCATGATGTTGCCACCCGCCCCATGCTTCACAGTAGGTATGGTGTTTCTTTGGATGCAACTCAGCATTCTCTCTCTCCTCCAAACATGAGGAGTTGTGTTTATACCAAACAGTTCTATTTTGGTTTCATCTGACCATATGACATTCCTCCCAATCCTCTTCTGGGTCATCCAAATGCTCTCTA
Organism: Staurois parvus; assembly: GCA_951230385.1. Lineage (NCBI taxonomy): Eukaryota > Metazoa > Chordata > Amphibia > Anura > Ranidae > Staurois > Staurois parvus. Next base: position 10,734 of record CATNWA010002047.1, read on the forward strand.
GCAAACTTCAGATGGGCCCGGACATGTACTGGCTTAAAGCAGGGGACACGTTCTGGCACTGCAGATTCTGAGGTCCCTGGCGGCGTAGTGTGTTACTGATGTAGCCTTTGTTACGTTGGTCCCCAGCTCTCTACAGATCATTCACTAGTCCCCGCCGTGTGGTCCCTGGGATTTTTGCTCACCGTTCTTGTTGATCATTTTTGAACCCCACGGGGTGAGATCTTGCATGGAGCCCCAGATCGAGTGAGATTATCAGTGGTCTTGTATGTCTTCCATTTTCTAATTATTGCTCCCACAGTTGATTTGTTCACACCATAGCTGCCCTACGTATTTCAGATTTCAGTCTTCCCAGCCTGGTGCAAGTCTACAATATTGTTTCTGGTGTCCTTCGACAGCTCTTTGGTCTTTACCATAGTGGAGTTTGGAGTGTTGATTGTTTGAGGTTGTGGACAGGTTTTTTTTTGATTGAAAAGATACTTTTATTGCAGAAGCATCAAAAACAACATGATACTTGTAAATCGGGGTACATCTCACCCTGTAACTGCGACGTAGCGCACCACATTGCGCAATACAGTTCCAAGCATACGATAAATACACATTCAGAGAAATAAATACATTCGACTCAGCGGTATGATGGCACTGACGTGATGTGCGTGGAGGATGAATCCCCGGACCAACACGTCATGCATAACGCCGCTTATTCCCAAAAACCATAGCATCCTAATACACAATACATTTCCTAAGTGTCAACGATGTCATGCAGAAGACGAAAAACCGAAAGTCACAATCTACAATAAGCATCAGGGTGTGTGGGGGGGGGAGGGGAACGAAAGGGGTAAAACACAGGCCGAAGCTTTATTGAGAAGGGGACAAAGACACGCAATGAGGGGAGCAGGGGGAAGGGGAGATCTTCAGACGTCCTATCTTCCTCCTTTAAAGTCCATCAAGGTAAAGTCTGTGAGTCAGACTGAGGATCTTGTCTGCGATAAAAAAAAAAAAAAACAGTCCTCAATGGACATTCCTCTCTCCGCTGGTGGCGAGATGAGGCGCTTCCTGGCGCACGCCATAAAGCATCCTTAAAGCCAACACAGCACCCGCCAGGGCGCCGTCAATGTCCTCCAGAGGGAAAAAGTTCCACAGAACAGTCCATTCAACACCCTAAAGTGAGTGATGGCTGTCTGTGGTACAAAGTCTTTGAGTTCAGGTTCCAGGGCTCCCAACAGGGCCTGAGCAAATGAGCACTCCCAGAAAACGTGGTGAGACGTTTTCCTCATGGATGATGCAGAAGGGGCAGTGTCTGTATCTGCTCAGGTTCCTGGCATGCATAAAATGTCCTGAGAGGCAACCCCCCCTTGGATTGCCATCCATAGCCATGTCTTTGTGCCTGTTGGTGAGTAATGTTGGAAGAAACATTCCTCCAGACCACCTTGCAGGTGTCTGAAGGCAGGCCTGGAACCGACTCTTCAAAATGTCGCTTGCTCTGATGAGCTTGTAGATGGTCTTTGCGTTTCCACAAGTCAGGCTTGACTCCCTGCAGCCCTGTTCCTTGATGAACTTGAAGGTATCCAAGTAGTACCAAGGGGCGTCCCAGTTGTATGGGGATGGAACTGTCCCAATTGTCCCATCTCGAGGGACCTCCAGAGAGGCAACAGGAAGAAAGCGAGACATTGCGTTCCCGAAAGGCCTAGAGAGTCCATAATCCTTTTGGGCAAAGTTCTGCGGGGAAGGGGGGGGAGGCGGGTGGGGGCGGTGGGGTGGAGTGCCAGTTGCGCAAGCAAAGAACACCCTCAGTTTGGGTGGCGATGTCGGGCACAACCTTACCGCCCTTGAGGGGGTTTCTTGAACATGACTGCCCGCTTCACTCTGTCCATACTTGGAGCCCCAGATGAAAGTGAAACACCTGCACCTGGTGATGGCCATACAGGTGAATTGACCCCGTGGGGGCCAGGCCTGGGCGAGGTACTGTGCAACAGCAGGGAGAAAATCTCGCTGCGGAGTACCAGTGTCTTCCCTTCGATGTGTGAGGTCTCTTGAGGCTCCAAAGTCCAAATTTCTGCCAGCATTTTAGCCATTCTCTACTCCTCCCATGGACTTCAGGGCTGCGCCCTCGGCACCAAACCAAACATCCCAAAAGTTTCATGAAGTCTGTCTTGATGCCAAAGGGGCATGAGATGCAGAAGAAGGCAGGAACCACTTTCCGAAGAGCATGTAACTTCCGACTTCCCGCAGTTGACCTTTGCCCCCGAAGCTTGGCCGAAGTCCTCGCAGGTCTGGACGAGCAGTTCGATGGAGCGCTGGTTGGCACAGAACACCGTCACAGACACGTCGTCATCGTAGAGCGAGCACTTCACTTCCCGTCTGTCCTGGTCCGGTGCGGTGATTCCCCCGATCTCTGGATTTCCGTCTGATGCATTCGGCGAAGAGCTTTCTATACAGCAAACAAAAAGCAGTAGGTGAAAGAGGGCAGCCTTGTCCGACCCCGGAGAGGACCGGAAGGGTGAGTTTTCCAGCCGTTCACCTGCACGGAACTGCAAATCTCATTATACATAATATCCACATACGAACAAAACATTTCCCCGAGACCAAACCGCGCGCAGGGCTTTCTGCACATAAACACCAGTGGGAGACACGGTCAAAGGCCTTTTTCCTGATCAAGTCTGACCGTGGCCGCGTGCACACACGGCGGTCCTTGATGTATTGGACCGTGTCCCGGACAATGCCTAGGCTGTCCGCAATCCTGCGGCCAGGAATGCCGCAAGTCCTGATCCGGGTGGAGATGATCTGTCCGATGAACAGCCTTCAGCCTGTTCGCCATCATGACTTTGGCGAGGATCTTGTCGTCCACGTTCAGGAGAGAGATGGGACGCCAATTTTTCAAGTCACATCTCTACCCCTTACAGCTTGTACAGGATCGTGATCATCCCCTCCCTCAACAAAGGAGGCATCCTGCCCTCCAACCACCATCTCCTCGTACAGCTCGAGCAGGGTCCGGGCCCACGAGGTCCCACAGCGCTACATAGAGCTCTGCTGGGGAGACCGTACGCAGCCCACGGGGTCCTGCCCCCGCCTAAAGTATTTTAGCGGCAGAGTGCAAGCTCCTCCAATGTCAAGGGGGCGTTGGTGGCCCAACAAACGCTGCAGGATCAATAGCGTTAGAGATTAACCTTGACAAGAACCTGTCGGCCGCTTCCAGTGTTTGTTTCTTTTGGGGGAGTAGAGGTCCGGAGTAGTAGTCGCTGACCACTTCCACTCACGGCCTCCCTTCCACCTTCTGGAGAGTGTTCAGTTTTCCAAGTCTTAGTCGCGCAGCTCCGAACAGGTGGTGTGTGTCCTGAGTGGAGTTTCCCTGATAAAAGAAAGAGTTACACTTCTCACCCTTTTCTCTAGATGCTCCACCTTGGCACGGAAGACAATGTGCCTGGAATCTTCCTCAAAGTGCTTTTTCAAGCTCTTCTTGTATGTCCTTCAGGTCTCTGCCTCACGTCCCAGCCACAGTGATGAAGGTCCTGCAGGGACTGCAGCTGACGAGCTGCGCCTCCTGAGTTCCCCTCCTACCATGGCACACACTTCCTGGCGTCCCCTGGCCTGAAAGAAGCTGCGTAGCTTGACTTCACAAACTCCCACCAGTCGCTTACCTTGGGAAAGAAAGACTTCTACCTCTCGTCCAGGCACCGTAGGTTTCCTGAGTAGTTCCTGCTAGCAGTTCCTCATCGTCCAGCAGGTGCAATCAGCTTCCAGGAGCCTGGGCCCGGGGCATAAGCCCTCTCCCAGGTCACCTTGAACAGTGAATGGCCCTGTGGTCAGACGAACAAGTAGCAGGGAACCATGGAGAACCCGCGGTGCCTGACTGTCCCTCAGAGGTGAGCACAAAGTCAATCCTGGAACGCACAGATCCGTCGGGGCAGGCTACATGAGTAGTTCACGGAACCGCGCCCCACGGATCCCATGATACGGCGTCACCTGCAGCGGAAGCCTCCGCATCACCTCCCGGGAGCAGCTTCGAGGTGGCGTCGAGTATTTTGCGTACATGCTGGAGCTGCGCCCATCCATCTATCGCCACAGTTAAAATCACCGCCGATTACTACTGTTCTCATTGTGACGAGTTGCGTCCGCAGGTTTGGAAAAGCTCCAGCCGCGCGTTCTTCTCTGGGGGAGGCGTACACGTTGATAAGCCTAAACAGGGCTCCCGCCCCCCCACGAGCCGTCTTATGTACCAAAAGGCGGCACAGACGAGCTCATGGGACAGAGTCAACAGTGAAAGTCCTCCCCTGATAAGAACCGCTAACTTACCTCCTGCGGACTTAGCAATCCGCCACCCCCCAGACCAGTAGGAGGGACCTTTGTGGTCCACTGGGAGGGACAAATCTGAGTGTACCTCAGAGGGGGAAAGGAGCGCACATGCTCCTGAAGCATGTAAACATCACTCTGCTGGGTGTGGAAAAGAAAGGTCAGCACAGTCTGCCTCCTAGAACGCGTCCTTGATTGCTCCTCACATTAATGGAAAAGATAGAGATAGATCAGCCATACATGGGAAAAAGATGAAGGGTTAGTCGGCAGGGGCTGTGCTTACCTCCCCTGGAGAGGGGGGGCCGACCTCTGTGACCTCTGCAGCCTGACAAATGTCCTGGCTCAGACCGATCTGGTTGAGGACCTCATTGAGGACCTCATCGAAGTCGGTGGAGAGATCCTGGCTCCGACCGGGTCAATAGCCATCTCTTCTTCACTCTCTTCTTCCTCCAGCGTGTCCGAGGTCCTCCCCCACGTGGGGTCGGGACCTGGTCGATTCTGGAGGTATTGCCCAGGTTGCCGTTTGGTGGAGGAGGAGGGGTCCTCTGCCGCCGGGCTGGCTGCTCCTTCTTCCGCTTCCTGTGTCCTTACGCCGTTCGCCGCAGAGCTGCTTGACGAGGGTGGCAGGGGGAAGGGGCCGGAAGTCCTCCTGTGAGGACAGGTCAGGGGGGGTGTGGAAACCGGGCCCGGCCAGGGGGTGCAAGGAGGGCCAGAGGGGGGGCAGGAGGGCCAGAGGGCGGGGGGGGCAAGAGGGCCAGGGGAACCAGGGGAGGGGGGGCTGGGTGCAAGGGTCCGGGGGGCGGCCTCCGACACCGAAGGGGTGGGGGGAGGGGGGTTCCTCTTACCTGGGTCCTTCTGAGGCTTCTGTGGCGCTGGTTTGGCAGCAGGGCCCTTGCTCAGGGCCCCAGCATACGTCCTGCTTCTCTCTGGGCAGTCCCTGTAGACGTGCTCTGACCGTCCACAGAGGTTGCAGGTTCTGGACCTCGGGCAATCCTTGGTCTCGTGACCCTGCAGACCGGCAGAACCTACATGAAAGCACTTGGCAATCCTTACACCCTCGTGCCCCGGCTGTCCGCACCTGCGGCATGACTGGGTTGATCCGGGTAATGTAGGAGTCCTGCTGTCGCCTCCCAGGGAGAAGCACTGTTGCAGGTGTTGGAGATCTCCAGCGGGACGTTCTCTCAGCAATCTGCAAAACACAGCCCACTTACCTGTCCAGAAGCCGTTGGCGTCTAGTATCCCGGACTGGCTCCTTCAACACGACGCAGAACCTCTGGAGATACGGTGGCGATTATCTCTTCCAGGGACGTGAGGGTTCTTCATGGACACCGTGAGCCGCCTTTCCTCCCTTTGAATGGGAGAATTCACAATAAACTTGCGGAAAGGGGAATCTGACCCAGAGGTCTTCACCATCTCCCAATACCTTCTGCAGGACCTGTAACGAAACAAAAGTTACGAAGAAAAATTACCTTTCATGAAGGACTGCACCGACAGGGTCTCTGCCTTGCTAAATCCTTGTTCAAGGATCATCTTCTTGCCGAAGACTTCCGGGGTCATGTCCGGGACTCTGCCTTCCACTTCTTTCAAGCCGCAGCACGACTGTCTGCTTCATCCAGGGGCTCCAGGAGAGGGTGACCTTCTGCAGGGCCGGAGCGTTCTGAGTGGAGGTGGACAGGGGCTTCTCCCGGGGTCTTGGCAGGGGTTGGCGGCGGCGGTCACGCGGCGGCTTCTTGGCGCTGGACCGCCAAGAGTTCTCAGGAGGGCTTCCAAGATCTTCAGGCGGATTCCTTCTCGCTTCTTCTTCCTCGGCGGCTTCACTCTTGCTTAGCCTTTGAAAAGGCTATTGAGCGTCTACTGCCCGGAGGTAGTAACGCAGAGTGAACAAGGGGGGGGGGGAAGATCACAAACTCGTTCTGTGTGGGGGCTAAGCCTCAAACCCAAATAGCAGCAAGCAGGTGAAGCCGAATTTAATCGACGATTCTACCAGGCCGAGTAGAGGGTACCCCACACAGACCAAATGGCTGGGATAGATACAAGTGGTTTCTCAACGTCCTAGCTGGAAGCAGGGACAACCCCTAAAGGCAAGGTCGATACTACACTTGATCTTAGCCAAAAGGCCGAGAAGCGAGGTTGTGGAACAGGTGTCTTTTATACTGAAAACAAGTTCAAACAGGTGCCATTGATAGAAGTAATGAGTGCAGGACAGAGGAGCCTCTTTAAGAAGAAGGTACAGGTCTGTGAGAGCCAGAAATCTTGCTGTGTTTGTAGGTGACCAAATATTATTTTTCACCATAATTTGCAAATAAATTCTTTCCAAATCAGCCAATGTGATTGTCTGTATTTTTTTTCTCAGTTTTTTGTCTCTCCTAGTTGAGGTCTACCTATAATGCCAATTACACAGGCGCCTCTCATCTTTTTAAGTGGGAGAACTTGCACAATTGGTGGCTGACTAAATACTTTTTTGCCCCACTGTATATAGTGTCGCGCTGTGATCATCAGGAATAAAAATAAACCACCAAATGAAAGTCCAATCTGTCCTGGAAAAAAGAAATGTATACTCTACCTGGATACGCCAAGTAGTTTGCGATGATATGTACAGTTTACTAAAATGTCAAATTTTGTTAAATTGGGTTTGAGCATTGAGTTTTGTTTTGACCATTGTTGTGAAGGGGGGGGGGTTAAAATTGCTTTTGTCGGCTGCAGACAAATTGCCTGGGAAGGAGGTCGTTGAGGAAAATCCTCCTTTACTTCTGAAGAATTGGTATCAGGACAAGTTACCTTCAGCTGAAATTTTGTCCAAGCTTAGAATACCATTGCCACCATGATTGCTGAACTCTGTTTAGTGTTAGAGCAGCCTGAGTCTGCTCACCCAAAGGTCTCCCACATGGGGTCCATAAAATTGCTCAAGCCTGCTAAGACCTTCCCAGTCCAATCGCTCTTAGAAGCCTTTCCTATACGGTGACTGGCCTCGCCTTGAAAATCTGTTTTCTTTTCCAAAATGGTTTGCTCAGCAATATCCTATTGAGGAGAGCTTTATGCAAAATTAAGCTATCCCTGCAGTGGACCTGCCATCTCTTATCTTAACAGGATACTAACTCTCCCTGTTCAGAATAATCCTGTGTTGAAGAACCCAGTGGACAAAAAGGTTATAAGCCATTCTTGGGGCCCTTTTTCTTTGGAAGACCCTGACATGCAAACTCTAGTTGTTTGGGGTTTTTTGGCAGTTTACCAGACCCTTGCTGTCTGAGTGCATAGCCCAAGACCCTAGCTCCATCTTAAGATCCCAATGTTCACCACCCAGCTACAGTTTTTACCTGTGACCTTGCGTTACTGTGTGAATAGCTAGGACAATATGCTTCAACATAGTCTGGCTGAAAAAAGACATACGTCCATCCATTTCAACCATAAAAAAAAGTTATAATCCTACCCCCATAGTTGATCCAGAGGAAGACAAAAAACTCAGTTGATCCAATTTGCTCCTGCAGGGGAAAAAATTCCTTCCTGATCCCCTGAGAGTCAATCGAATATTCCCTGGATCAACTTTACCTATAAATGTTAGTAAACCATTATAATCTGTTTATCCAAGAAAGAATCCAGGCATTTTGTTAAGCAATCCACTGAGCTGACCAGAAAACCAACTCTTGAGTCTATTCCACATGTTCACAGCTCTTACTGTGAAGAAACCTTTCTATGTTTGGAGATTAAATGTCTTTTCCTCTAGATGTAAAGAGTGTGCCCTTGTCCTCTGTGATGACCTCAGGGTGAATAACTATACAGAGTTCATTATATGAACCACTGATGTATTTATACATGTTGATCATATCCCCCCTTAATCTCCTCTTCTCAAGAGAGAATAAATTCAGTTTCTCTTAACTGAGCTCCTCCATGCCTCTTATCAGTTTGTTTGCCCTTCTCTGTACTTTCTCCAGTTCCCCAATGTTCTTTTCGTGAATTGGTGCCCAAAACTGAACTGCATATTCCAGATGAGGTCTTTCTAATGATTTGTACAGGGGTAATATGATATCTCGCTCTCTGTAGTCTATACCTCTTTTAATACAAGAGACGATTTTGCTAGCTTTAGAAACCACAGCTTGGCATTGCATGCCATTATTAAGCTTGTGATCTACTTGAACCTCCAGATCCTTCTCCACCATTGAGTCCCCCAGTTGTACTCCCCCTAGTATGTATGATGCATGCATATTCTTACATTTATCAACAATAAACCTCATTTGCTACATATTTGCCCAATTAAACAGTGCATTGAGAGGTCGGCCTTAAAGACATCCTGTAAGGACGTTATTCCACTGCACAGCTTGGTGTCATCTGCAAAGACTGAAATGGGATTTGCAATCCCAGGCCCTATATCATTTATAAATATAGTAAAAAGTAAGGGTCCCAACACTGAAACTTTGGGGTACACCACTAACAGATCTCCAGCCTCCACCCCTGCCAATATGCTGAAAATTCTCTGACTCAAATGCGGGTCAAAAGAGCTCCTGTACAAGAAACATTTAAAACATCTGCCCTTTGAGGAAGAATGCCTGTTTGGTCATTAAGGAGGTCACATGGGGTATAAGCACTCTCCTTTTCCTGGAAAAAGAATACTTGTGCTCCTGCAATTTTTGTCAACATAAGACGATGTCCGTTAGCATTTTTGGCCTTTTGGTTCCAGAAAATCTCAAATGTTTGTGTGCAGAGTGTCCTTTCAGGCCTTTTCCCTCACGCAAAGAATGTCAAATCTTTTTGCTGCTCTCAAGGAGGTCATCACCCTATTACTGCACAAGGAACACAGTTTAGGGTTCCTATTCCAACCACAGTATCCAAGCCAAATGGAGGCGTTTGGACAATTCTAAATCCTAAGGATCAACTTATTCCTGCAGGTTGAAATGTTCAGCATGAAATTGGCCAGGTCAGTCATCGCCTCCCTACTTCTGGGGATGCTTACTTGCACATCATCACCAAGGTGCATGCCCCATTCCTAGCTCTGCTTTGTTCTCTGGGGATACACATTGTGGTTACCTGGATGATCCCTCTTGTCAAAGGATCAGTCCTCACCTATCCCTGTCAACCGATGTCTGCCAGAAAGTGCAGACTATGCAGGAATTTGTTTGGATCCCCAAATTTTGGAAGTTGTGGCTACAACTGAGTCATGGATTAGAGTACCTGAGCCTAACTTTTGATATGAATTTGGCCAGGATCTTCCTGAGACAAACCTCTGCCCCTGCTGTGTTGTGCCCAGGCTTTTAGGTCCCGGTGTCAAATCTTGATTCATGCCTGCATAAGAGCATTTGTGCAAATGCCCAGTTTCAATCCAGATAATTGCAACTCAACATTCTGTAAGCACTGGTCAAGCAGACTTGGTCTTTGACCTGCAAGTACAGACTCTCTGCCGTTGTGGATTTCCATTTCAGCTCTGGAGGCAGGAAAACCCTGGTGGATCCTAGCTTGTTTGGCTGGGAAGGAAGGGGGTGGGGTCGGGGAGGCAGAGTTGGGAGTCCTAGATGCCCTCTCCATGCAGAAAAATCTGAGATTGAGATACTGTACCAAAATGTAATTATCCAAGCACAGATTTATTATAAGGTAAGCTGAAATTCAAAGCCATTGTTTCTAATTTTTAGGGACTCTTTAATGACTGGCATAGTACCACTGGATTGGTGTAAGGCCAATGTGGTGCCAATATGTTTTAAAAAGGAGTCAAAATTCTTTTACCAAGTAATTAAAGACCTGTTAGTTTAACTTCTATAGTTGGGAAGATACTGACAGAGTTTAACAAAAGACCACATAGATGAGTTTTCTTGCTGGAAAAAAATATTTTAAGCAACAGACAGCATGGATTCATGAAAGACAGAAGTTGGTCAAACAAATCTGATTTCTTTTTATGAGGGGGTGAGCAAAAACCTTGGAACAGGGGTGGTGGTGGACGTGGTATACTTGGATTTCTTTTTTGCAAAAGCGTTTGACACAGTTCCCCACAAACACGGCTAATTTGTAAGGTAAAATCTACGGGTTTGGAAAAATCCATATGTAAATGGGTAGAAAACTGGCTAAAATATTGTATTCAAAGAGTAGTGGTTAATGATTCATACTCTTGAATGGTTTGGGGTCATCAGTGGTGTACCCCAGGGTTCAGTGTTGGGATCCTTACTTTTTAATATATTTATAAATTATATAGGGTCTGAGATAAAAAAATCCCATTTCAGTCTTTGCAGATGACACCAAGCTGTGCAGTAGCATACAGGTCCTTACAGGATGTCTTCAATTTACAAGCCGACCTCCATGCACTGTTTAATTGGGAAACTATGTTGCAAAATGAGATTTAATGTTGATAAATGTAAGGTTATGCACTTGGGGGTTAAGAATATGCATGCTTCAGACATACTAGGGAGGGTACAACAACTGGGGGAATCAATAGTGGAGAAGGATCTGGGGGTTCTGGTAGATCACAAGCTTAATAATGGCATGCAATGCCAAGCTGCGGCTTCTAAAACGAGCAAAATCCTCTCTTGTATTAAAAGAGGTATAGACTCCAGAGAGATATCATATTACCCCTGTACAAATCATTAGTAAGACCTCATCTGGAATATGCAGTTCAGTTTTGGCCACCAATTCACAAAAAGAACATTGGGGAACTTGAGAGAGTACAAAGAAGGGCAACTAAACTGATACGAGGCATGGATGAGCTCAGCTATGAGGAAAGATTAGGGGAACTAAATTTATTCTCTCTTGGGAAGAGGAGATTAAGGGGGGGATATGATCAACATGTATAAATACATCAGTGGTTCATATAGTGAACTCGGTGTAGAGCTATTCACCCTGAGGTCAACACAGAGGACAAAGGGGGCGTTCTTTACGTCTGGAGGAAAAGACATTTAATCTCCAAACACAGAAAGGTTTTCTTCACAGTGAGAGCTGTGAAAATGTGGAATAGACTCCCTCAAGAGTTGGTTCTGGCCAGCTCAGTGGATTGCTTCAAAAAAGGCCTGGATTCTTTCTTAGATACACAGAATATAACTAGATACTAACATTTTATAGGTTAAAGTTGATCCAGGGAATATCCGATTGCCTCTCGGGGGTTCTCAGGAAGGAATTTGTTTTCCCAGCAGGAGCAAATTGAATCATGCTTTGCTGGGTTTTTTTTTTTGCCTTCCTCTGGATCAATTGTGGGTATAGGATTATAACGTCTTTTTTTTTTTTTTTTTCTTCTATGGTTGAACTGGATGGACTTTTTGTCTTTTTTCAGCCAGACTAACTATGTAACTATGAAAGAAACTTTTTTCACAAATAAATGCTTTTCAGGGGCTCAACACTCTTCCCTTCAAAGAGGAACTAAAGAATAAATCAAAATATATTAGGAACCTAAAAATACAAACCTCTAATATATGGTAAGCTAATTTAAGAGTAATTAAAATAGAAGCATCTGGAATTTTAGAAATTATCCTATAGGTAAATCCAATTCGCACACAAGTATATCCAATAAAAGTATTTTATATTATGAAGTTGATAAAAATTAAAAAATATTAGCACCAGTCATAATCTAGCTACATAGATATTTCAGTAAAGTATAATATATATATATATATATATATATATATATATATATATATATATATATATATATATATATATTCAATCCATGAAATTTAGTATCAATGACACCAGTGGATGGAAGGTTTTGGGGTGTATGCATATAAATCGTTCAATGAAATTCTATAATATATAAATAAATACTGAATAAAATTAATGTGGCATGGTTTCGTAAAATCACTATTACGTCCATTAGCATAACTATAGTTATAATGAAAAAAATTATTTAAAAATTAATATAATAAATTGTTAGAGAAAGTGGCCCTTAACGCATATTGCTGGATCAGGCACTTTAGGCTTAGGTAAGTACAAGTGGGGATGGGGGGGGGCTGTTTGCAGAATTATCTTTTTTTTTACCTTAATGCATAAGGTAAAAAACCTTTTGCCTTTAAAAACCACTTTAATTTAATAACATAGACCCCTATTCTTCATTGGCAACAATGATCAAGCAAGTTTATGGTATCTGACAGAATAGTAACATATTAACCAGTGAGCTCTGCGAAACGTTTTAACGCTTTCTGGATGCATCTCTACTGCACTCTGGGAACCTTTGCAAGTTTGATTCATTACTGAGGTTCAGTGGCTAAATGCTTTAGCCATAATATTTTTTAATTTCCTGGTCGCACAAAACAGGACACTGGCATATGACTAGGGGGTTTTATGCAGCTTACCTTCAGGCCACTTTTGTGTAATACAATACTCAACAAAAGAAATAATGAGAATGCCTAAATATTTGTAATTGCAAATAATTTTCTGGGCGAAGTGGTGCATTATCTGACAGAAATGCAGGGGTGCCATTATTTTTTTACCATGACTGTAGTGATTGTTAACATGGCAAAATTATTTATGGGATTGAAAATGCATTTGTAAGTTATTTTATAATCATGCCATTGTACCTCCTTCTCCACATCCTCTCCAATACAATAGTAGATATCTCTACTTGCTGCTTATGGGCTACCCTTGGTGTTATATACCATCTAGCCATACATTTATAGTTCATTTCTACTGTACGCATGTTTATCACCTTATGGGTCAATTTAAAAACCATATTCCTTTTGCTGTTGATTAATTTCTACTCCCAATTCCCTCTCCCACTTCCCCATATACCCCGGGAGGGGATCACTCCTTCCATGTCCGTAAGGATCTTATATACTTTTGACTGGTAACCTGTTTTGAGATCTTGTCTCCATTTAATTATTTTTCAAATGGGTACATTTCTTCCAGTATCCTAAGTGGTTGTGGGAGGCTCGCTACAAATTGGTTTAGCTGGTAATTATCCAACATGCCAAATAAATCTTTATTTTTTTAAATCTTGAAACGCGTTGCAATTTCCCATCTTTTTATAATGTCTTTCAAAATCGTGCATTCTTATCCTTTATCCAGTTCCCACTAATATTTATCCTTCCCTAGGGGGGGACAAACTCCGTTCCCACTAATGGAATCCTCAGTGAATTCCCATTTTTTTTTTTTTTGACTGTGTATTTCTATCCCACGTACCCAAAACTATCTTCGTCAGTGAGCTAATATCTACATCAAATGTGCAAAACCTGTGTGGGATCCATGTACTCTTCTTTAACTGTTGATTTGCATAATGCCCCTTCCATATTCACCCATCCCTTCCCTGAGTTGAATTTCCAATCCACCACTCGTGATAAAATAACAGCTGTGTAATACAAACCTCACATTAGGTAATCCCAAGCCTCCCTTTTTTTTGCTCTGCTTAGAACCTCATAGCTAATTCTTGATTTCTTATTATTCCAAATAAATTTAATAATCATCTTTTTAATTATCCCAAAAAAGACCCTGGTAGGGCGATCGGCAGTATGTGGAATTTATACAAAATGTTCGGGAGTATCATCATCTTAACCAGATTTATTCGTCCAATCCACGAGGCTTGGATAATCTTCTCAATTCTTCCTTAATTTCATTTATTAACAGGATATAATATGCCTTGTATAACATTTTTTAAAGAGGAGGTCAATTTTACTCCAAGATAACCTATTTCAATATAATATTTAAAATTTCTGATTTTACTGGGTTTTATTTTCAAGTTTGACATCTCTCCATACTGTTTTAATGCTTTCATTAAATTGGGCAACGTTAATCTGGGATTAGTGATATAAAATAACATATCATCTGCGTAGTCGGGCTACTTTATGCTCTCTTCCTCCTAGTTTTATCCCCTTTATATCAATACATTTCCTTACCCTCCCTCCAAAAATGGTTCCAGAGACAAAACAAACAGTTTAAAGGGGACAGGGGGCATCCCTGTCTGGTACCATTATGCATTCTAAAATACTGTGGAAGAGCTCCATTTACTTTAACCGCCGCTGATGGGTTTTTATATAATCCTTTTATCTAGTTCAGCATTTTTGACACAGCGGATCACTTTTCACGGGAAAGAGGCGAAGATGTCGGACTCGGGTCATGTGATCATCAGCGGTGTCCGATCAACCGGACTGATCACATGTAAACCAGGGATATGCCGGTTATCGGCATTTCTCTCCTCTCGAGGAGAGCTGTTTTTTTTTTTCATTTTTCACGCTGTGAGAGGAGAGGAGAGCGCCTGTAATCTGCTTTTCGCGGAGGTAGACAGGTATACACTGATTCATCAGGGCCCCTTGATGATCAAGTGTAAAGCCCCGATGAATCCAGTGTAAGCCCCAGCAGTGCCAGCTGTCAGTGTCCAGCAGTGCCACATTAATGCCACATATCAAGTGCCAACCCAGTGGCACCTCAATGCCACAGTTTATGAGCGAGTCTAGCGAGGGGAGGGGGCGGTGGGTGGTAGTTGGGTGGCGGCAGCGGGCGGGGCGGGGTGTGGGAGGGTTGGGGGAGGGGGAGGCTTGAGGGGCGCGGGGGCTTTCAGTGTCACCTCATGCAGTGCCAGTCACTGCACCCAATATACCACATTAAATCAGTTCTGCCAATCAGTGGCCACCTATCATGTGCTGGCCAATCAGTGCCACCTAATAGTGCCAGTCAGTGCCCGCCTAATCAGTGCCATGTATCAGTGCTGACTATCAGTGGCCCATCAGTGATGCACGGTCCAGTGCCCATCAGTGCCTGCCCTGTCCATGCCCATCAGTGCCCACATATCAGTGTTGCCCATCAGTGCGCGCCTAACAGTGCCAGTCCAGTGCCACCTATCAGTGCCAGGTCAGTAGCTGCCTATCAGTGCCATCTCATGTGCCAACCTAACAGTTGCCAGTCAGTGCCGCCTATCAGTGGCCTGCCTATCCGTGCCATGTAATTAGTGCTGGCCTTCAGCACCCATCAGTGATGCCTGTCAATGCCCCATCAGTGCCCACCTACCAGTGCTCCTCATCATGCCACCTATTTCATATGGTAAAGTGTTGCAATTGTCATTCAAAGTGTGACAGCGCTGAAAGCTGAAAATTGGCCTTGGGGGGAAAGTGGTATAAATTGCCCTGTAGGGTAGGGGTTTAATGGTGTTGCCTCAGAAGGGGGGTAGTCTTATACGACGAGTATAGCCCAAAACCTATGTTCTAAACTGGGAAAATTAGGGGTCGTCTTATACACCCAGTCGCCTTATACGCCGGAAAATACAGTAATCTCTTTCACTCGGATGTTTTACTCCCACACATC